>JAWPHD010010525.1:0-92961 GCA_037043455.1 Cyrtodaria siliqua
CACTTGTACGCAGTTTGTATCTGGTCTATCTCTGTGTAACCATGTATCCAAAATTGCTCTGCTTCAAATCTATATTATTAGTTGTACCCACTTGTACCCAGTTTGTACCTGGTGTAGCCCTTTGTAACCATGTACCCAAAATTGTTCTGCCTCAAATATATTGATTTTATTAGTTGTACCTACTTGTACCCAGTTTGTACCTGTTGTACCCACTTGTACCCAAAATTGCTCAATCTCAAATCTGTTAATATTATTAGTTGTACCCACTTGTACCCAGTTTGTACCTGGTGTATCCCTGTGTAACCATGTACCCAAAATTGCTCTGCTCAAATATATTAATATTATTAGTTGTACCCACTTGTACCCAGTATGTACCTGGTGTATCCCTGTGTAACCATGTACCCAAAACTACTCTGCCTCAAATATATTAATATTATTTGTTGTACCCACTTGTACCCAGTTTGTACATGGTGTAGCCCTTTGTAACCATGTACCCAAATTGCTCTGCCTTAAATATATTAATATCATTAGTTGTACCCACTTGTACCCAGTTTGAACCTGGTGTACCCACTTGTACCCAAAATTGCTCTGCCTCAAATCTGTTAATATTATTAGTTGTACCCAGTTTGTACCTGGTGTTCCTTGTGTAACCATGTACCCCAAAATTGCGCTGCCGCAAATATATTCATATTATTAGTTGTACCCACCTGTACCCAGTTTGAACCTGGTGTATCCCTTTGTAACCATGTACCCACAATTTGCTCTGCCTCAAATCTATACATATTATTTGTTGTACCCACTTGTACCAGTTTGTACCTGGTGTATCCCTGTGTAACCATGTAACCAAAATTGCTCTGCCTCAAATCTATTAATATTATAACTTGTACCCACTTGTACGCAGTTTGTATCTGGTGTAGCCCTTTGTAACCATGTACCCAAAATTGCTCTGCCTCAAATCTATTAATATTATTAGTTATACTCACTTGTACCCAGTTTGTACCTTGTGTATCCCTGTGTAACCATGTATCCAAAATTGCTCCGCCTCAAAATATATTAATGTTATTAGTTTTACCAACTTGTACCCAGATTGTACCTGGTGTATCCCTGTGTAACCATGTACCAAAATTGCTCTGCCGCAAATAATTAATGTTATTAGTTTTACCCACTTGTACCCAGTTTGTACCTGGTGTATCCCTGTGTAACCATGTATCCAAAATTGCTCCGCCTCAAATATATTAATGTATTAGTTTTTACCCACTTGTACCCAGTTTGTACCTAGTGTATACCTGTGTAACCATGTACCCAAAATTGCTCTGCCGCAAATAATTAATGTTTATTAGTTTTACCCACTTGTACCCAGTTTGTACCTGGTGTATCCCTGTGTAACCTGTGTAACCATGACTCAAAATTGCTCTGCCTCAAATCGATAAATATTATTAGTTGTACCCACTTGTACGCAGTTTGTATCTGGTGTATCCCTGTGTAACCATGTATCCAAAATGCTCTGCCTCAAATCTATATTATAAGTTGTACCCACTTGTACCCAGTTTGTACCTGGTGTAGCCCTTTGTAACCATGTACCCAAAATTGTTCTGCCTCAAATATATTAATTTTATTAGTTGTACCTACTTGTACCAGTTTGTACCTGGTGTACACACTTGTCCCCAAAATTGCTCTGCCTCTAATCTGTTAATATTATTAATTGTACCCACTTGTACGCAGTTTGTACCTGGTGTATCATGTACCCGAAATTGCTCTGCCTCAAATATATTAATATTTTTAGTTGTACCCACTTGTACCCAGTATGTACCTGGTGTAGCCCTTTGTTACCATGTACCCAAAATTTCTCTGCCTCAAATATATTAATATATTTGTTGTACCCACTTGTACCCAGTTTGTACATGGTGTAGCCCTTTGTAACCATGTACCCAAAATTGCTCTGCCTTAAATATATTAATATCATTAGTGGTACCCACGTGTACCCAGTTTGAACCTGGTGTACCCACTTGTACCCAAAATTGCTCTGCCTCAAATCTGTTAATATTATCAGTTGTACCCAGTTTTTACCTGGTGTATCCCTGTGTAACCATGTACCCAAAATTGCTCTGCCGCAAATATATTCATATAATTTGGTTGTACCCACCTATACCCAGTTTGTACCTGGTGTATCCCTTTGTAACCATGTACCCAAACTTGCTCTGCCTCAAATCTATAATATTATTTGTTGTACCAACTTGCACCCAGTGTGTACCTGGTGTATCCCTGTGTAACCATGTATCCAAAATTGCTCTGCCTCAAATATATTAATGTTATTAGTTGTACCCACTTGTACCCAGTTTGTACCTGGTGTATCTCTGTGTAGCCATGTACCCAAAATTGCTCTGCCGCAAATAATTAATGTTATTAGTTGTACCCACTTGTATCCAGTTTGTACCTGGTGTATCCCTGTGTAACCATGTAACCAAAATTGCTCTGCCTCAAATCTATTCATTTTATTAGTTGTACCCACTTGTACCCAGTTTGTACCTGGTGTAGCCCTTTGTAACCATGTGCCAAAAATTGCTTTGCCTCAAATCTATTAATATTATTAGTTTACTCACTTGTACCCAGTTTGTACCTGGTGTATCCCTGTGTAACCATGTATCCAAAATTGCTCCGCCTCAAATATATTAATGTTATTAGTTTAACTCACTTGTACCCAGTTTGTACCTGGTGTATCCCTGTGTAACCATGTACCCAAATTGCTCTGCCGCAAATAATTAATGTTATTAGTTTTTACCCACTTGTACCAAGTTTGTACCTAGTGTATCCCTGTGTAACCATGTAACCAAAATTGCTCTGCCTCAAATCTATTCATATTATTAGTTGTACCCACTTGTACCCAGTTTGTACCTGGTGTAGCCCTTTGTAACCATGGACCCAAAATAGCCTCTGCCTCAAATTTATTAAAGTTATTAGTTGTACCCACTTGTACCCAGTTTGTACCTGGTGTAGCCCTTTGTAACCATGTACCCAAAATTGCTCTGCCTCAAATCTATTAATATTATAGTTATACTCATTTGTACCCAGTTTGTAGCTGGTGTATCCCTGTGTAACCATGCATCCAAAATTGCTCCGCCTCAAATATATTAATGTTATTAGTTTTACCCACTTGTACCCAGTTTGTACCTGGTGTATCCCTGTGTAACAATGTACCAACAATTGCTCTGCGCAAATAATTAATGTTATTAGTTTTACCCACTTGTACCAGTTTGTACCTGGTGTATCCCTGTGTAACCATGTATCCAAAATTGCTCCGCTCAAATATATTAATGTTATTAGTTTTACCCACTTGTACCAGTTTGTACCTGGTGTATCCCTGTGTAACCATGTACCCAAAATTGCTCTGCCGCAAAAAATTAATGTTATTAGTTTTACCCACTTGTACCCAGTTTGTACCTGGTGTATCCCTGTGTAACCTGTGTAACCATGTACTCAAAATTGCTCTGCCTCAAATCTATAAATATTATTAGTTGTACCCACTTGTACGCAGTTTGTATCTGGTGTATCCCTGTGTAACCATGTATCCAAAATTGCTCTGCCTCAAATCTATATTATTAGTTGTACCCACTTGTACCAGTTTGTACCTGGTGTAGCCCTTTGTAACCATGTACCCAAAATTGTTCTGCCTCAAATATATTAATTTTATTAGTTGTACCTACTTGTACCCAGTTTGTACCTGGTGTACCCACTTGTACCCAAAATTGCTCTGCCTCAAATCTGTTAATATTATTAGTTGTACCCACTTGTACCCAGTTTGTACCTGGTGTATCCCTGTGTAACCATGTACCAAAATCGCTCTGCCTCAAATATATTAATATTATTAGTTGTACCCACTTGTACCCAGTATGTACCTGGTGTAGCCCTTTGTTACCATGTACCCAAAATTGCTCTGCCTCAAATCTGTTAATATTATTAGTTGTACCCACTTTGTACCTGGTGTATCCCTGTGTAACCATGTACCCAAAATTGTTCTGCCTCAAATATATTAATTTTATTAGTTGTACCTACTTGTACCCAGTTTGTACTGGTGTACCCACTTGTACCCAAAATTGCTCTGCCTCAAATCTGTTAATATTATTAGTTGTACCCACTTGTATCCAGTTTGTACCTGGTGTATCCCTGTGTAACCATGTAACCAAAATTGCTCTGCCTCAAATCTATTCATTTTATTAGTTGTACCCACTTGTACCCAGTTTGTACCTGGTGTAGCCCTTTGTAACCATGTGCCAAAAATTGCTTTGCCTGAAATCTATTAATATTATTAGTTATACTCCACTTGTACCCAGTTTGTACCTGGTGTATCCCTGTGTAACCATGTATCCAAAATTGCTCCGCCTCAAATATATTAATGTTATTAGTTTAACTCACTTGTACCCAGTTTGTACCTGGTGTATCCCTGTGTAACCATGTACCCAAAATTGCTCTGCCGCAAATAATTAATGTTATTAGTTTTACCCACTTGTACCAAGTTTGTACCTAGTGTATCCCTGTGTAACCATGTAACCATAATTGCTCTGCCTCAAATCTATTCATATTATTAGTTGTACCCACTTGTACCCAGTTTGTACCTGGTGTAGCCCTTTGTAACCATGGACCCCAAAATAGCTCTGCCTCAAATTTATTAATGTTATTAGTTGTACCCACTTGTACCCAGTTTGTACCTGGTGTAGCCCTTTGTAACCATGTACCCAAAGTTGCTCTGCCTCAAATCTATTAATATTATTAGTTATACTCACTTGTACCCAGTTTGTAGCTGGTGTATCCCTGTGTAACCATGCATCAAAATTGCTCCGCCTCAAATATATTAATGTTATTAGTTTACCCACTTGTACCCAGTTTGTACCTGGTGTATCCCTGTGTAACAATGTACCAACAATTGCTCTGCCGCAAATAATTAATGTTATTAGTTTTACCCACTTGCTACCCAGTTTGTACCTGGTGTATCCCTGTGTAACAATGTACCAACAATTGCTCTGCCGCAAATAATTAATGTTATTAGTTTTACCACTTGTACCCAGTTTGTACCTGGTGTATCCTGTGTAACCATGTATCCAAATTGCTCCGCCTCAAATATATTAATGTTATTAGTTTTACCCACTTGTAACCCAGTTTGTACCTGGTGTATCCCTGTGTAACCATGTACCCAAAATGCTCTGCCGCAAAAAATTAATGTTATTAGTTTTACCCACTTGTACCCAGTTTGTACCTGGTGTATCCCTGTGTAACCTGTGTAACCCATGTTACTCAAAATTGCTCTGCCTCAAATCTATAAATATTATTAGTTGTACCCACTTGTACGCAGTTTGTATCTGGTGTATCCCTGTGTAACCATGTATCCAAAATTGCTCTGCTCAAATCTATATTATTAGTTGTACCCACTTGTACCCAGTTTGTACCTGGTGTAGCCCTTTGTAACCATGTACCCAAAATTGTTCTGCCTCAAATATATTAATTTTATTAGTTGTACCTACTTGTACCCAGTTTGTACCTGGTGTACCCACTTGTACCCAAAATTGCTCTGCCTCAAATCTGTTAATATTATTAGTTGTACCCACTTGTACCCAGTTTGTACCTGGTGTATCCCTGTGTAACCATGTACCCAAAATCGCTCTGCCTCAAATATATTAATATTATTAGTTGTACCCACTTGTACCCAGTATGTACCTGGTGTAGCCCTTTGTTACCATGTACCCAAAATTGTCTGCCTCAAATCTGTTAATATTATTAGTTGTACCCACTTTGTACCTGGTGTATCCCTGTGTAACCATGTGCCCAAAATTACTCTGCCTCAAATATATTAATATTATTTGTTGTACCCACTTGTACCCAGTTTGTACATGGTGTAGCCCTTTGTAACCATGTACCCAAAATTGCTCTGCCTTAAATATTTTAATATCATTAGTTGTACCCACTTGTACCCAGTTTGAACCTGGTATACCCACTTGTACCCAAAATTGCTCTGCCTCAAATCTGTTAATATTATCAGTTGTACCCAGTTTGTACCTGGTGTATCCCTGTGTAACCATGTACCCAAAATTGCTCTGCCGCAAATATATTCATATTATTAGTTGTACCCACTTGTACCCAGTTTTTACCTGGTGTATCCCTGTGTAACCATGTATCCAAAATTGCTCTGCCTCAAATACATTAATGTTATTTAGTTGTACCCACTATATCACAGGTGAAGTTTTTCTAAGTCCAATACAACCTCTGGTCAACGTGGATTATATCCCCTTACTGATACTCCTTCGTGTGTGTATGTACACCGTATGTATGATCATATATGATCATGTATGTGTGTGTGTGTGTGTGTGTGTGTGTGTGTGTGTGTGTGTGTGTGTGTGTGTGTGTGTGTGTGTGTGTGTGTGTGTGTGTGTGTGTGTGTGTGTGTGTGTGTGTGTGTGTGTGTGTGTGTGTATGTATGTATGTGCGTACGTATGTGCGTACGTATTGTTTGTATGTATGTATGTATGTATGTATGTATGTATGTCTGTATGTATGTATGTGTGGGCGTCTGACTGTGTTTGTGCGTGCCCGCGCGTAAGTTTTAACGTCAATTTTAACTTATTTCAGTCATATCACGACGGTGTGCCTACTTGTATTAGTCTTCTAAAATCCTCATCTATAAATTGATGCCACACTGGAATACCACGCCGTAACCACATGGTAAGATACCCTAACAAGTCACCTTATATTGATTTTAAACAGGTTTTCGCTTCTTTTTTTTAGTAAACAATGTTTTAAACGTGTTTTATTGTCGAAATATCAGTTATACATACCATCTAATATGAGCTTTCCATCGCTTAATGGAATTAAGGCGGGACCACCTAACGTCAAGCCGATAAATATTGTTAATTTTAATAAAAATCATGTCTCACCAGATCTTCGGCAATATTTATTTCAAATAGCTTTATCATTCTTGCAAACAAAAAATAGTACGCGTTTATATCGCGGCCGGTTCATGGCAACATTTCGGGTGCAGTACCAAAGTGTGCAATATAGTAGAATAGTGAACGCTTTCTACAATGAAAGTCAATGGGTCAATAAGAAAGTCTACTGTTATAAATGCTCCGTATGTGCAGTATAGTTGTCATACATTTCCATCAACGCTTTTATATTTAAATGAACTGCCTTTATACAGAAATACCAGTTACAAGCGCAACTAACAAACTTTTCGGTCGGTATGCAGTATGCTAATATATATCCTAAATAATTGTTTGAATATTAGATATGTGTCAATAAAAAGATACTGAATTGTACTTATTCCCTTATAAAATATTTACCGAACTCCTTTGAAATTATCTAGCATAAATATAAGTCATATATTTAAAACTAATGTTGATGATTTTAATCTTATACCCGAAAAAAGGTTTACATTAATTTAAATAAATGTAAAAAAATAAACGCAAAACGCTAGATTTAGTTTAGTTGCAAATATTATTGTGGCCTAATATTCAAAGGCGAACACATTTCTGCATCGATTAGTGAATTATTTACAACTATCTACTTTTGTTGAGGTCAATAGTTTAAACTATTCATCAAAGGGAGTGACTATCGACCCGAAAGCAGTATCTATTTACTGAAACAGAAGTAGATAGTTGTTTTATTATATTGAATCGTATAATCTCCATTAGTTTGCTTACTTTATGCTTACTTGTTTATATGCATGACGTCACGTCATGGGAAAGCGCAACGTCATTCTCAGACTATTGACCTGCGAAAAAGACTATTGACCGCAAAACCAGATTGAACCGGATAGGAAACGTTCTACAGACTTACACGTGACTGCCTTGTTGCCAATGAAAACTACGTATTTAAAATGATATGTAATAATTGTTATTACTATACTTGTATATTTGCTTCTGTATGTTTTGTTGCTACTTTTTAGACCGCTGCTGTAGTTTGTGTTACTGTTGAGGGCTGGCGTGGCACAGTTGGTAGCGCGTTGGATTTGTAGCCGTAGGCCCCGGGTTCAATCCTCCTTGGTGCCACTGAGTTTCGCCGGTGTGTTCTTGAGCAAGACCCTTTTCCTTAGCCTCGTCCGTCGGATGGGGACGTAAACCGGGCCGTCCAGTGTATCGGTCTATCCTCCGAGCACGTTAAAAAACCATAGGAATCTATTCGATAATAAGAGTCACTGTTAGTGCACGGTTCCCGGATTCCTATGTATCCTTCTCCATGCTCTGGCTATACTGTGTTTTTGATTGACTGCATTCTGAAAACGCTAGGTTTGCTATTCGACTTTCGTATCAGTTTCTAATATTATAAAACCAAGCTTATGATTTTAGATCGTGTTCGTTAAATGTTTGCATTTTTTCCCAAGTATGACTTTCTTTATTCATGAAACGTGTGACGTATATACGACATTATATAATACGTATATACGACATTAAACTCATTATAATCTGTAACACATGTTTAACTGCATTTGCTTTAGAAAAGACACAGTTATGTTGATTTCCTATTTGAAAACAAATATTACAGTCTAACGGTGTAATTGATACACCAGTATAATCAATCCCGCCGTTCTGTTATGTTGTAGTGGTATATATAACACGACACTCTCTGGAAA
Organism: Cyrtodaria siliqua; assembly: GCA_037043455.1. Lineage (NCBI taxonomy): Eukaryota > Metazoa > Mollusca > Bivalvia > Adapedonta > Hiatellidae > Cyrtodaria > Cyrtodaria siliqua. The sequence continues at coordinate 8,615 of JAWPHD010010525.1, forward strand.
AAAATGAAGAAAGAAATGAACCGATTGTAATTAATATTATTGATTCTCCTGTTAAGTAGAATATTCGATATTTAATGGGCCGTTTATATAAATGATTGAATATATGATGAACGCCGTATCAAATTAACTCTTTTCAAAGAAACGAACGGAAATGCCAAAACAACCTTTTGAAAATAAAATAATTAATTTGGATAAAACCATATAGTAAGTATATATTGAATTTCATGCTTACTTACAGTTTAATGTACTGACTAAACATACCGTATGTTTTCGAAATGTTGACTTATAGAGAGTACACGTCGAACGATATAACATTGCTCTAAATATGAACTCTGGATAAAACATAAACAAAGGATATGTTGTAATTGTCGAAATGATAAAGTCAAAAGTGTGCTTCCTGCTAGAAATGGAATGAAAAAAGGGTAGGTAAAAAGTTTTCTATTTGCATTTAATATAGCGACGAACACAAACAAGAGAGAATTCAATATACAGATTGTCATCAACATCAAATCAGTTCATCAGCATACCAGACTGTGTTAGATATGCATAACGATTCTGCTTTTAATGTGTGTGTGTTTTTCTTTATTTGACCAAGGAATGTTACTTATAACATTTCTATATGGGTGAACTGTCAGGATTTTTCAGTGAAAGAATATTCATAATCGTTAAATATTACAAGAAATATGTTGTGTCTACATGGTCTATATTATTTTATTTTATAAATAATATTACTTTATATGTATACGCGCCTGTCTTTATTCATAACATGCCATTCCAGTTTCTGAGGAAATGCACACCGAATTGAATAGTAGTCATTATTATGTTATCAATACGGTGCTAACTTTTCGATAAACACATTTAAATATTTTAATATAAATATTGTTTTAGAAACATTATATTAAACATTTAACCGGTTTCGTATCAACATCATTAAGAATGACATATGTATCATTAAGTTTGTGTTTCTTATATGATAATCCTATTCTGTGACATTTATATTTGATATCGTGCCTTGTTTGTTTGTTAATCAAAAGAACCGCGGCGATGGCTTAATAGTAGAGCTTTCCCCTCGCGTGCGGGGAGTCCGTGCGTTCAGTCTGCGGTTAGTTCAACCATACAAAAGCCAAATATGTTTAAATTTGTAACACTGCTATAATCTTCAAAGAAGAAAGAACTTTTTAATTGAAGAAAATATTTGTCAGAGGCGTTTACTGTCAGATGTTCTATTAAAAATATTAATTCTTAAAACATATATAAGTACATCCTCACATAAATTGTTATTTTATATATAATTCATTTTTTTGATATCCTTGGATTATTGATTAAAATATGGGATTGATATGATCTATGATTAATTAATGATTATATGTATTGAAAACTATAAGTGAGTGTGCAGAAATATGTGCAGAAATATTATAATTATGTATCACAAATTATGTATGTAATGATGAGACACTGTAAAAGTTTAAATCAATAAAAATATCTATCTTTCTATTACCCATTTGAAGCATGTTTTAAGTAGGGTTCTGCTTTTTGAACAATGTCTTTATATAGCGTGTTAGTTGTATTCCCTTATACGATGGTTCATGTAAGGGAATCGAAACTTTATCCTCAACACACATACTTCTTTTCTTTACTTATGTCTACATGAATACAAAGCATCGACATTCTATAGACTAGTATGAAGATATAACAAAATCGTATTGACAAATCGTAATCCTTATTAGTCGCTATTTAATTTTCATGTTCAAAAGAGACATTTAATATTTACATTTCAAGAATGATAACTCGTTAATCATATACGTCAATGTTTTATTTAAAGATATTCGCAAGTTTGAAATAAAAGATAATTGTTATCTAAACGTGTTATGTTTAAATTGATATGAAAGTCGAACAGGAAATGTAGCATTCAAGGACCACAGTCAAAAGCACGACTGGACAAAAAAAAATTGCAAGGAGAGATAAAATGCAAGGTATATGACATCAAAAACATAAAATGATTGACAATATGGATACTGCATTGGCACAATCAGTGGCCAAAAATGCCGCTGGGGAATTAAACCATTTTCTATGGTCACCAAACCTCACTCTTACCCTATTGTCATCTGAATAAAAACGATAAAGTATGCCATGCTATATCCTCTAGGAAACTAAACAGCATTATAAGGCAATACAAGTACACAGATGATCATGTATACATGAATAAAACACAAAAGCCTAGAAAGCCACAAAGCAAGTACACAATGACTTGACAGAAGCCAGAGCAACAAGAAAATAAACCATTAAATTCACGACAAGAGAAGTTTGGAGACAAGCATCAACCGTTGCCGTCCTCTAAGGATTTAGGTAGACGTCATAATAGAGGCCACCATCTGTATGCCATTTTCTTTGTTTCTGTTTATGTTGTTTTTCTTGGTTATTGCTTATTTTCATTGTGTTGCTGATATTATTTTTGTTGGTTAAGCAGTTTCGTCTTTGTTAATGTTTCTTCCAGTGTTATGATTGTTGTTGTTTTTATTATTGTGTTATCATATCTTTATATTCTTTATTTATGACTTAAACAAATGTTTCTCGTCATTTTGATAAATATTACATTTGTTAATATGTGACAGGTCAATGCAATATTTACATTAAACAACGAAAAAGTACAAACACACACATCATACATACTATACACTCATACAACTCACCGATTCACTCTGACGCCCAAAATGTCTCACACATTCACTCTGGTGCACGTATTTACCCTGTTATAATGATTTAACTATTCCTATTTTCATGTTACTGTTCTAAGTTTTAATAGTTTACATGTCTTGTCCAATGAGGATGAACATACATTTTTTACTCATTATGCATTGTAGTATTGCGAATAATAAATGCTCCCCTAACACACCTAGATAACCTAAAAAGCTCTGTCTGGCTTGAAGATTGCACCAGCTGAATCAATTTAAAAACACTTCGATATCTGTAATATTATTGTTTAACATATAGCTTACGTAATGTTTCGCACAAAGGACAAATTAAATAAGATGATATTCATCTTCTAAGTCGGTACTATTACACAATGTACAATGTCTTTAATTTCTATCAGTTCTATATTGTAAATATCTGCCTGTTTCAATTCTTAGTCTGTGGGAGGATAATCTTATCCTCGACATGGCAGTTCTTAACTTCAATGGCAATATATCTAGATATACTTCATATGAGAATGAGCTTTTGAAATGTCTATACAAACATAAAAATCGATTACTTTCAACATCAGTGTTATATTTGTCAACAAAACAATCTATTAGATTTTGTTATCACCACTGACTTACCAGCATCCTTGCAATTGTTATTTATTTCTATGCGTGTATTTGGTTGACTTTTTTTTAATGCTACATTTTCTGTTTGTCATTTATATCTACTTTTTATTCTGTAAGGTAGTTATTGTAATCGTTTGTACCGGTTGTTTCCTAATTATTTATTACATTGATAAAATGAATTTATCTGATGTTCCGTTTCCTGCGTTTTTCCAAGCCTGTTAGATCCATTTCGATACGGGTAATCGAAGTTAGAACATAAATGTCTGTAGTTTTCTCAAAATAGCTAGTAATTATAACTGAAACGAAGCGTTGTTTGAAAGCAATTGAAAAAGCTTAAATGAATTCAGGTTTATTAATACTGGTTCATGTCATACGATATGTGTTTAATGTGGATAATATCACGTCAGGCATGTCATACGATAGGCGTTTAACGTGGATAATATCACGTTAGGCATGTCATACGATATGTGTTTAATGTGGATAATATCACGTCAGGCATGTCATACGATATGTGTTTAATGTAGATAATAACACGTCAGGCATGTCATACGATATGTGTTTAATATGGATAATATCATGTCAGGCATGTCATACGATATGTGTTTAATGTGGATAATATCACGTCAAACATTTACATTAAATATCTTCTTTTTGGATAATAACATGTCAGGCATATCATACGATATGTGTTTAATGTGGATAATATCATGTCAGGCATGTCATACGATATGTGTTTAATGTAGATAATATCATGTCAGGCATGTCATACGATATGTGTTTAATGTAGATAATATCATGTCAGGCATGTCATACGATATGTGTTTAATGTAGATAATATCATGTCAGGCATGTCATACGATATGTGTTTAATGTAGATAATATCATGTCAGGCATGTCATACGATATGTGTTTAATGTAGATAATAACATGTCAGGCATGTCATACGATATGTGTTTAATGTGGATAATATCGCGTCAAACATTTACATTAAATATCTTCTTTTTGGATAATAACATGTCAGGCATATCATACGATATGTGTTTAATGTGGATAATATCACGTCAGGCATGTCATACGATATGTGTTTAATGTAGATAATATCATGTCAGGCATGTCATACGATATGTGTTTAATGTGGATAATATCACGTCAAACATTTACATTAAATATCTTCTTTTTGGATAATAACATGTCAGGCATATCATACGATATGTGTTTAATGTGGATAATATCACGTCAGGCATGTCATACGATATGTGTTTAATGTGGATAATATCACGTCAAACATTTACATTAAATATCTTCTTTTTGGATAAAGCAGTTAACGATTAAGGTAAGATCACACGTTATATAATGCTTTTTGTCGTATACGAGTAATTTTATAACAGTGAATCACTTCATTTTGCGAGACTGTTACGACATAGAGCTACAGAATAGTGTAATGAGCGAAGGATTGTACATTTAAAGTTTAAGAATTTCAGAACTAAGCTATTTCGTATACTGTTAAGTACATACTATTAAATAAATATCTTATTTAGATTTGTTAAATTTGATTTTTTTTTAAGAATTAAATAATTTATAATTGGTAGCATACTATGTAAATAATAACCTACATTGATGCACTCAAACCACAAACAAAAAATAGAAAGAAATATATACTCTGTTAGACACAGAATATCATGTCGTATTCTGCATTAAATTCGCATATACAGAGTAGCGTTCTTATATGTTCTTCACTTGCACTTGTTAAATTGTGTCGCATCAACTACACAGGGTAAATTAAGGTACCCTAAAGATAATAGTTATGAACACAAAATAAAGGTGAATGATACAAAGGTCGTGTAAGAAAAACAACACCTTTCATAACGTATAGTTATAAAGAAAGTATTACTTTTATCAATTTAGAGCATTTATTTCAGGTTATTTTTAATGGGATGTGAGATCTGCTGCAGCGTAAATAACCTCTCATGAACCGACTCAATAAAACCGAGTCTGCTACATTTCTCTTTTGTTTTCGTTCATATTTGAACTTTTGAACAACAATACGTGCAATAAACTGTTTTGTGTCAATACTGTTTGTTTTAAGGAGATGCGTATTTTATGAGATAAGATTTCATGGTTTGTTATTCTGTATAAGTAGTTTATATAGAGGACAACACTATAACATCAACATGTATCACCGAAGGTAGTTTATACCATTAATTGAGTTTGTTTAGATACTTGGCACTAATGAGTTTTTATTTAATCAATTATTACTATTCACATATCTCCTGATCAATAGCACCTGCCGGTCTCTTCAATTCCTACTACTGAATCCCCGAGGATCATTTCATTTCAGATGTGGATACATGTATCTAAATTATTGTTATATATAATCAATTGGGCAATAAGACACTGAATTATGATCCCAGTAGGTGAAAGCGGTATTTAGTTGTATTTTATATTAGCATGATACATATTAAACAAAAAAAAACATTCTTTGAAAAAATACATTTAATTGTTAACAGCGTTTAAGTTATCTCCTTAATTAGAAAATCTTGTTTTATTCCATGAGAAATCCCGATTTATATTCACAAAAGTAAACAATGACAAGATATTGCCCTTAATACATGTAGGATTGACACCCCCACCCCAAATCTCCCCCACCACCAACCAACCACCACCCTCACCCCCCCCCCCCCCCCCACATCCTCCAACAACCCCCCTACACCACTCTCGTAATACGAATATATTTATATTATTGATCTAGCTAATGTGTTTACCTGTATCAGTTGATCAAATTTCTGTTTTCGAATAGTTTAGCGTTAAGATTTTTCTCATTTGAGTAATATTAACCTATGATAATTACCCTGGTCTTCAGTATGAATGAAAAACTATAAAGAGTTCAATTAGGCAAGTCAATTTTGTTTTTAACTTTAGATGTTAATTGCTTATCGAATCGATGATTACCACTGCTCAATAATGTGATCTTTTGTCAAACGGAATTTTGGGTTCGACTTTTTAGTTATTTTTGTGGAAATCTGAGTCAATACTTAAATTTCGATTATAAAAAATCAATCGACCAGACTTAAAGGGACACACGGTATTTTTTAAGTTTGTTTCGCCTACTAAAATTACCACCTATATTTATAAATCCAGTGTCATTTTAACTTCAAATAAGCTTGCATATATATTGTTTTGAGTTTTCATTTCTTCGTATTATTCTACCACAGGGTTAAACATATTACTGGTGCAATATAATCAGCAGTTAATAATATGCAATAAAAAATGCTTCATAATATTCTTATAAATAATAATGAAATGCAAATGCAACATAAGGAAAAACTACCGGGACACTGTGAGATTTTTAAAACAAAATCAAGATTGCTATGTGTCCCTTTAAAATACGTGCTTGTTTAAAAGCATATTTATGAAAAAAAACGAAAAGAACTGTACGTGTATATAAGTAATCTTTATTTAGTGCGGATACAAGAAAGTAAAACACCTAACGTAAGTTTGTCTTAACAAGTGTCATACTATTCTAAAAGTGTATATGAACATTGTTGACATAGCTGATTAAGTACAAAATACTTCATTTAAAAAGCATTTATAGAAAATAAATCAAGACTTTACCAAACGGATTTACCAAAACATCCAGAGGAATAGTAGTGAACAGTATCTGAACTTATTAATATACAGTTTTTAATTAAACGTTGTCATTTGAATAGAGAAATTAATTAATAGCAGTGAAAAAAACTGAATATTAGAACTATAAAGGAACATACGATTCATGCATGGGAAAAACTGATTCTATTTAAGTTGAAATATATTTCTCGACGGTGATTTGTAAATAATAATGGCAGGTATATGGTTAAGTCCCGGGCTATATATTAAGATGAGTTGAAATTGACAGTTGTCAACACACGTTTTATATAGAAACATGCATTCTTTTGTATTTATTTCTAAAACAATAATTAACTAGGGCGGCTGTTTCAGCCAGGGGGATTTTGGATTTTTTGACAATTTTTACCTCACATCGGTTTTGATAATACATTTTCCATGCACGATTCATCAAAATAAGATATATATTTGCGCTTAGAAATGTTCTGTAAAAATGTGTGTAATGTGGTCCGTTAATCTCAGTTAGGACGTCCGGAAAGTTATATTGCTAATTATTTGAGATTTGCCTAACTTTCTACTGATTTTATTGAGCTATATGGGTTTATATGGAAAAAGCTCTCACGAAATAATATTTCAAATGTTTAATTAAAGCGATTTGTTTAATATTTTTGACAATAGTATGTCTTTAATAGTTCTGTTATGATCATTAACAAATACTGAAATAAAAGCGTCAGTCTGTGTACTATTTTTCGTATATTGTTCAAATAATTTAACTTACATTTATTTGTGTCATTACTAGTAACAATACAAAGGGCTTACTTGGAGTCGCTTTTGGCTTAGGGAGAAGGAAACAAGGATTAGGATTTAGGTGAGGTCACATGAGATAAGGATTCGCACGCTCGACTGGTTTGCTGTATTCAGAGTACATACTTTTTATTTCATTAGATTTTTTATCATCTGTAAGTGTTTTAGGTTATTATTAGATCATGTATTTACAGACCCAGTTATTATTAAATTTATCCCTACATTTATTTTTAAGTGCAATTATTTTGTTAACGTCAAGCTTGAAAATAATGCTTCTGCTTAATCTTATAATAAACAGCTCAGTGTTAAGACATCTACTGGTGTATATGTAGCTCTAGATCTCAAGAAATGTGACACTTTTAAATTGTTTTCACAATTAATTTTTTTTTCACTTGGATTAATGTTATAGTTTTTAGTCTTTATTTATTATCTCGATATGGTAATGAAATAAAGAGATGATTCAATGATGGTATATACAAACGTTTAATGAATGCTATTTTTATCCAAAAAAAAATTTTCCCCCAATTTTTTTTTAATCATTTTATCGAGATCTGTTTTAAAGTTAGTTCCTCGCATTGTTTTCCAGTTATAATTTCCATTTAGTTTTAATTGCACATGTACTATATTTCTTTGATTCAATCCATATATCTTGTATGTTATTGAATTATGATTTAAACCTGACACTTCAGAAAACTGTATAGTTTTGAAAGTGTTCCATTGAGTGATTCATCTACAAGTTTTGAGGTATCATCCTCAAATTGTGATAATTTGTATTCAAAGTTGTTAATGTTTTCACCATAGAGATTAACATGTAATAGATAGAGTCTGGTCTCGGCCAATTGGTTCATTTAAACACCGAGATGGGCGTATTATTAATAATTTAATAATATTTTATTGCAGATATTTTACAATACATCAATTCAACATCACAATATTCATAGAAACAATATGTTTCTATGAATATTGTGATGTTGAATTGATGTATTGTAACATATCTGCAATAAAATATTATTAAATTATTAATATACTCCCATCTCGGTGTTTAAATAAGCCGAATATCGACTGTTAACGTTACTTCTGTTGTTTATCTCAGCTAGGCTTTAACCGGTGGTGCTGATGTTTCTGTTATTATGACTGTTAACCTGCGAAAGCACTTCTCTTTCTATCAGTTTTACCGCTGCTGTTGCTGTTGTTCTACTGCGGATTTTGTTCCTGCCATTTCATCATTTACCATTGCTGATGTTGTGCTACTGCTATATTTACGTTTACCGCTTCTGCCATTGTCCTGCTGCTATTTCTAATGTTATCGATGCTGATGCTGTTTTATTGCTTTGTCTAATTTTGCCGCTGTAGTTTTTTCCGCTGCTATTTCTAATGTTATCGCTGTTTGTATTGTTCTTCTGAAATTTCTGCTTTACCTCCTTAAACCGATCACACATGTTTAACAATTTAGCCGAAACAAAAGCCGTACGAAATAATGTAACAAAGGACAGACACGCACGTTTATTAATATACGTTTAAAAAGCAAATGCAAATAATTACGATGAAATCGGCTGACAAAAATAGCTTTTTATTTCAGAAACCTGTCACAAGTTTAAAGAAATCTACTGATCAGAATTAGCTTCTTGAAAGGTACATGTTTGAACTGAGACAGTTGTCGGATGCATGCAAAATATGGTGATAGTATAGCTGCAAACATTTGTACAAGCACTCGAGAAATAATTGAAACAATGTTAATTTAAGCAGAAACTATGTGTTCAGACCTTTAAAGAAGTATACATGGTGTATATTGTTTTACTTAAACGTTGATAATATCTAAAAAGTAAGATTTAACAATGATATTTCGGTTATTATTTCACATCTTACCATTTGTGTGGACACAGCCAACAGTTTTGTGTCAAACATTAGACCAGTCCGTTAATCTTATGTCAAACATGCTGACTGGATACGACAGGCGACATCGTCCAGTGCTCGATCAGTCTCAATCAATGGTGGTTAATCTTACTTTTGAAATCGTCGCAATCCAGGACTTCGATGAGGTTGCAGAAAAGTTTTCTGTCGTTGGCATTGTAAATGTGCTCTGGTATGATGAGAAATTACGATGGAACCCGGCTTCTCATGGCGGAATTATATCACAACCGTTTAATTCCCAAGATATTTGGTACCCGACCTTGATTTTAGCCAATCCGTACGACAAGATTAAAGCTCTTGGTGACGATTGGATGGTAGTGAGAGTATATGCTAATGGGTTTGCGTATTTCTCACCCGGTGACGTATTCAAAGCCACATGCAGCGTAGATGTGACGTACTATCCATTTGATACGCAGGTGTGTATTATATATGTCTCGTGTATGACTTTGTTTTAACAACTTCAAAGTTTTAAAAAAGTATGAACACTATCGAAGTAGATATAAAAGTCGAACCGAAAATGTAGTATTAAAGGAATACGGTCAACCAAAAACATGTATCGATATCAACAAAAATAACAATGATAAATAAAAGGCAAGGTATATGACTTCACAAACATAAAAGGGTTAGGAAAAGGGCTACCGCATTGTAACGCTTAGTGGCAACAAATGCGACTGAGGTATACACCAGGTTCTAGACTGAAACAAATGTCACACTTACCATATTGTCATCCCAATAAAACGAGACAGTGTAAATAACGAATGAATTTGTATTAAGGTTTAAACATTTACCTTATATTGCACAACTGCTGATCTATTTTTAAAAGTAGAAATAACCGGCAGAAATGTAGCATGACGTGCAATACACTGTTTTATGAAATTTTGTAAAACAAACCATGTTTTTGAGGATGCAGTCATGACTTGTCTGTTTAAACTCGCGTTATTTTAGTTGTATTAATATGCTATTTACATATTTTTTATAAACATTTATATTTCTGTACAACTGTGTTGTAAAGCAGTGTTGTAATATAAACAAAATACAAACAAACAAACAAACAAACAAACAAACAAATAAAACAAAAGAAAGTTTATTGTTCACTTTATATGGACATAATGATGAATATACTAAAGACAATGTGATCAAACAAGACCAGTGATCATATGATATTTTTACCTTTCATTGCAGATGTGCGAACTTATGTTTGTACCATGGGGATATCCTCCAGAGGAAATCTCGTTAAAGTCCACAATAAGTTATGTACAAAAGACCTACTTTTCGGAGAATGGTGAATGGGACCTACTAGAGACATCTGCAGTTCACGAAGATATCGGGGGAATTGATTCCGTGACGTTTTCATTCAAAATAAAGCGCAAACCGTTGTTCTTGTTGATCAACGTAATATTGCCGATAGTTTTCATGCTCGTGATAAACATTCTGGTATTCGTGTTACCCACCCAGTCTGGTGAACGAGTGTCTTTTGCTGTAACAGTTTTACTTGCCCTGGCAGTGTTTCTAACTCTAGTTGCGGATAATTTACCAAAGACTTCGCAACCTTTGTCCATCCTTTGTTATTTCCTGATGCTTTGCCTTATCCTAAGCACTCTGATGTGTGTCTGCACCATTTTTAGTCTTCGTGTTTACTTCAAAGGGGACGACGTACCGGTTCCAGCCTGCATTGCTGCTCTAACGCGAATTCTGAAAAGTGCGGAAAACATAAAGTGCAAACTGCGTAAGAAGATGAAAATGCGTGAGGATAATAACATCCACATTTTGGATACCAAGGAAAGTACACAGAAACCAATGACGAAATGGGTTGACGACGACGACAGCAGCGCAGACGAGAAAGCAGTGACGTGGAAAGACGTCAGTTTCGTCTTTGATACCATCTGCATCGTGTTGTTTCTTTTGGCCATTGTGATAACCGTTTCTATGTACATGAACATTCTTATTAATAATACTCAAGGTGTGTAACTCATTTTGTGCCATTTACACAAAGGTGTTATGTCAAACTCTGAAACTATGTTGAAAGGTTTAATGAGGAATAAGCAAGACATATAAAGGTTTGTTTGGTGGTAACAAGAAATAAAACGTTTCAAGCGCTGTAAACATGGTAAACAGGCTATATAAGGTTGTATATGGTATATAGAGTAACTATAATATATATTGTAGTTATTGTTCACAAGATGCATAAGCGTTTATCATGTTTATGTTGTGAAAATAAGAAATATAAGAATGTATGTGGTTTAGTTTAAACTTAGTTTGTTCACAAATAGTTTACTACAGCTTTGGGCGCATGCTTCAGCCAAAGCCTTGTCAGCATTTATCCAACAGATTGGGACCATTGTTGTATCGAAATTATGTTAGAAGTATAATCTAATGTTTAATGGAGCAGAAAATATGCACTGTAAACGACCTATCAAAACATATTTCCTACCGAAACCTGTATTTCTTAACCGATTTTGAAACGTAATGTTTGTTTATTCATGTTACTCTGATATATAACTTATTTCGATAGCATTTACATTATGTCTGAAAATCCCTCAAAAACCAGAAACAAGCGTCCCAGACAATAGTATACATATCATACACTATTCATAAACTGTACATATATACAACTGGATTGGCATTAAGGAGTAAACATCTCTTTTGTAATCTGTCTACCAGTGTTCACTTACATGTTCATTATGTAATAGTCAAGCATATATATACATATTTAATAGTGTATGCTTTTGTTTCGAAATTAAGGGATATTCATATTAACAATCAGTTTTGCATATACACGCGTTCTAAATCATTTTAATACATTTTCTTTAATTTCAAGCCCTTATATTAAAGTTTAAAACATGTGTTTACGCGTTTAATTTATCACAATACACTCGCTGTCATAGTAACGATCTCTTACAAGTTATTATCTGCCTGACGAATGTCGATAAGTCAATACAAATTCATAGTAAACGGCCATCACTGAACACAATTACACAGAAAAAGACTGTCACAGAACAGAACTACACGTTAACTGAGAATTTACGGAGCAGACGACCGATTATGTAAGATTTTACCTGCATATCGGGTAAGGTTATCCGTTTTTTCATGAATAATAAAAAGCCTGGTCTTACACATGTGGGAAGATACAAGTCACGCGCATCAATAATGATGTCGATCACGTCATTGTGTAAATAAACATGTAAAACCTTAGTAGGTTGAGACATGTAAAACCTTAAAAGGTTGAGACGTCAAGGAGCACAATGTCAATGATATGCAGGAAAAAGAATAAATCATCGGTATCCGGTTCAGATAGGGAAATTCCAACCCTCGGTATTACTGTTTTAATCGGAACTGAGCCTACGTTCAGGAGAAAAACAAATATACCTCGATATGAAATTCCCGATTCATCGTTTTTTTTATTTTATCAATGACATGATATCTGGATAAAGTACAAAGCCAACGATCGCTTATATAAGATATTATCTTTATTCATGACGTCATGTCTGGACAAAGTACAAAGATATCGATCGCTTGCATAAGATGTTATATTTATCCATGCGTGATGCTTAGATCAAGTACAAAGCAAAACATCGCTGATACTAAATAGAATATTATATTTGTATTCATGAAGCACAAATACAAAGCAAGCGATCGCTTATATATAAAACGTAATATCTATTCATGACGTGAAGTCTAAAAAAGTACAAAGAAAACCATCGCCTAATAGTATATAATAAAACAATAGAAAAAAGTAGCTGTTCATTAGAGGTAATGTAACGTGCAGCACCCCTCAAGCCTCCTAGCGTAATCAGTAGCAATAGTCAGAAACGATTTCGATTCTTCATATGAAAGTTGTGTAAATGGTGGCAAGCGTCAATGCATTGTCATACACTTCGTTTCCATGCATCCACACATCTGATCATGTCAGAGGGGTCCCATTGGCATGAATGAAGTACAAGATTATTACCAGACAAACGTAAGCTACGTCAAACAATAAAGCAACAACACTTGGCATTGGTTTTACAAATGGCAGGTAGGTCGAAATGCCACCAGGAAAACCTTATACAAAAGATAAATTAATTCTGCATTTGTTTAGAACGTTGGAAAAACACATAGTTTATCAATAATTTTAAAAATAACCGTTATTAACATGTGCAATACCCAAACTCATTTATCCTCTAACAATTTTAGAGAGTACAAATGAAGTTTCTATTAACCGAATAATAAATAAAATGTTTGAATTGTTACGGAAAGTAAATCGGATAAAATAAACAGAAACACAATAATTCAGGATTATGAAAATCGCGGGTTAAAAATAATTAATATAAACCTATTTATACATTCAATAAAAGCAGGCTGGATTAAAATACTTTTGGATCCTAATAGTCACTTTGAATGGAAGGCAATATACATGAAATAAATGGGAATGTAAAACATTGTTTAAAAGCAATTTTAATACAATTGGTACAAAAGCAATAACTATTAAATTACTATTTTGATCCGAAATAGTTCAATCATGGTCAAAAATAAATTTTAGGGAAAACATTGATCAATATTCGAGACAAATTATATGGAACAATACTTATATTAAACACAGCGGGAAAATGCTTTATAAAAAACAATGGACATTAAAGGTATACAATACTTCGAACAGTTGTATAATACTAGGGTTAAAACATTCTATACATTCAATCATTTAAAAAAAGTGTTTAATGTATTAAGCAACTCTGAGTTTCTTCAGTATTATACAATCATACAAAGCATTCAAAGATGTGTGAAGCAATTCAAGCAGAAACTAGAAACAATATTGATATTGTTCAAACACTGCTAAAAGAAATGAAAAAAACAACAAAGGCCAATAAAGTTATATATAATAAGTAAATAAGACGTATTTAGAAGGATTTCACGATAAAACATCATATCAGTAAAATGGGACAAAACATTTACGAATCTAAACTGGAAACTACTTAACCTTATACCGTGTGAATGCTTAATTGACACTAAACTTGGAACATTCCAGTATAAATATATAATTCGAGTTCTCCCAACAAACACCTTTTTGCATAAATGTTAAATTGGAAATACAAGTCTTTGAGTGACTTCGATCACGAACTATAGTAGCCGTAGTTTAACTATGGTCAGATCGAATACGCAATGGTTTAACCAGAATGACGTCATCAATCTACTATAGTTCAACCCACGGCAAGGGGATAGTTGCTCTGGTTCAAACATGGCGGACAAAAATAAACTTTTACAAATTTGAAACTAACTTTGTTGTATCTTCGGCATTTATAGACATTTGACTCGAGTTATAAATGTGTTGTTTGTATGTAGTCAGTTACTCGATACATATATACAAATTCAACAACAATTAACTGTTTTATAGCGAATTATTTGAGAAATTGCGTTGCCGGTGTCAAGGTGAAAAACGTATAGTTTAAATGCACCATGTATCGGCATAGTCTAAAACCTGGGATGGAATGGAATTGGAATGGAATGAGCCTTTGTTTCCAATCGCATTCCATTCTAGTCTAAAGTTCCCATTCCATAATTTAGTCTGTGACACATGTACTGAGCACAGGATAAAATATGGAATGAATCTGGAAGAAAATTGGAATGGAAAAATGTGAAATATGCTATTTTACCATATAAGGCTATCAGGAAAGCATGGGAACACAACGTAATATATCTGACATGTTCTAACCTATTGGTATTATAACCTCTAACCACACATACACACAGACTGGCACACGCAGACTATCACACACGCACACACACACTCGCGCGCGCATACAAACACAAACATTGACATAATTATGTACATGGCAGACACATGTACGCAAACTAACAAAGACAGTGCACAATATCATAGCATTGTAGTGTAGTAGCACTCAATTGGGGTGTATGTAAATAGATAGGTTTGTAAACGCGTTACTACTGTCTCGCCGCAGAGCGATAGCGGTAGGCATCGCTTCACATGCAATCGTTCTGAGTTCAAACCCCGCTGAGTGTACTAGTTTTTCCTCGTCCGTTTACAGTAGTATGGTCGGTGGAATTGCCTTTGATGAATGCATAACATTAATTCTTTTAATTCAATACAGACAAAGGGGCAGTGCTTTACCATACATAACGTCCGATAAATTAATGGAAGTTAGAGTAAGGACAGCACCATACTACACAAAAATAAATAGAGTCTGTCACAGCTTGTTAGTGCCTAACCAAGTTCTTTTTCTATGTTTAGCGTCATTGGGCTGGTAAGTTTTTGAAAGTCTGGGCAAAAAAAACAAAAACATTTTTGACATTCATATGGAAACCATCGGAAACGTATTTCCACGTCGACGACAACGCAGAACAAGTTATAAAATGACATGGGAAATGAACAACTTGATCAAATGCATCAATTCCTAATTGGAATAAACAAAAATATTACTACATGAGTATCATTATAACTTGTTTTGTTGTTTGAATATGGTGTCGGTTGAAAAACTTCCAAATAATGATGAAAAATACAGCTGTTTTTCACGATGGCCCTTTGACTCACATTTACTTCACTTCTATTTCTTGACTTCCGAATTCCGCATTTATAATAGGTAGTAAGTAATTAGTACGAGTAAAAGACTACTACTACTACTAATTCTACTATATCTACAACTTTTACTACTACTACTACTATACTACCACTACCACTACCACAACCACAATGATAGTAATGATAATGATAATGATGATAATAATAATAGTATTAATAATAATGTATGCGTGCACGTACATGTATGTGTTTTATGAAATCACAGTGTTAAAGATGCAGTTACTTCTCACATTTTATATTTAATGATCGTGTAATAAAATGATGTATGAATATTGCCAGTGACCACGAATGTTGTATTTTTTATAATATGAAATCCATAACCTTAAATTAAATTCTATATATAGAGGATCTTACTTGCATGAGTACTCATTCATTATTGAATTTATTAAACGAGTTGGCAAAATGATATAATGCGAGGCTTTTGCCGAGCATAATATAATTGATGCTAACGAGTTTAATAAAGTCAATAATGAGTGAGAACGAATGTTAGATTCTATTTATCACATAACACACATATCGACTTTTATTGCATTTTGCCTGTCGTTTTAACACGCGAAACCGACAAAAACCGTGGGAATTGGATCATAGTCATTATCGATATTTTTTGACACCGCATACTTGGCTTATTTGCACGCTTATATAACCAGTAGTATATATCGAAAATATAGAATGGTGTTATTCCACTCCCACAGCGTAAGTTATGTGATAAAATCTGAATATCCCTGTTGATCCTTTGTAAACGTATATACTATTTATATCCCATAAAAATACACAAACTCCAACTTGAGTATCTGTTGATCCCTGGCACACTATAAACTTCAATATAAAATATAAAGGCGCAGTCGGTAACGCGGCGGATTTGTAACCGGAGGCCCCTGGTTCAATCCTCCGTGCTGCCACTGAGTTCCGTCAGTGTGTTCTTGGGCAAGACACTTTCCCTTAGCCTCGTCCGACGGATGGCCGGGCGGTCCCGTGTATCGGTCTATCCTCCGATCACGTTAAAGAACCATAGGAACCTATTCGATAATAAAAGTAGGGCAGGTTCTCGGATTCCTTTGTATCCTTCCCCTCTCTCTGGGCGGCTCTAAATAACCTATACTGTGAGCCGTTAAAACAACATTAAATGCTATATAAAATATAAGATTGTCAAAAATACACCTACTATTGATGCAAAAATGAAAAAACAAACGTCCTTTGTGTGTGTGTGTTGTCTTTTTCATTGTCTATGAGGCGATGACATTACCCTCTCCAGGCGCGTAGCTGGGTCCGAATTTCAGTTACGCACCTCCGATAGGGGGGTCCGGAGGCATGCTCCCCCGTGATTTCTTTTTTGCCAGACGATCATAGGTGAGTTTTGGCGTATATTACATAGCAATTTTAAGCTTATTTGTACTGCTATTTTAATTCACATTGAAATCAGAAGACAACATTAAATTAGATACGGCATACGGAACTTTAATACAACTCACCCCTCCCACACCATCTCCTTCAGTTTTGCTTTTTTTTTTCGATTTATTTTTTTCGGACATTGACAAATAATTGTACGCACGTACGTAGGTGCGTAAGCCCAGCTACGCGCCTGCTATCTTAAAATCTAATTGGTACGAATAAACTGTAATCTTATATCCGAAAGTTAATACGCGGATCCAAGATTTTACCTCGAGAGGGAACAGAAGTTTCCACAATAACAAGAAAACTACAACACACGTTTCTTTTCGATCTTTTCAGGATGGTGTATCTAGGGGGTGTCCATGGGGAGGTCAAGAGGCGGTCCAAACTTTACAAACCTTAATACTTTATGTGATATATAAAATCTCAGTCCGGCCCTTCGCACGGGCTTCCCTCTGGATCCGCTAGTGATCCACTCTGAATGTATACTTCAACCTGGATCCGCTAGTGATATACACCACCCACACACATAACAATAAAATATTTCTTGTCTTCTGAATTCAGAATTCTGCATTCCGCATTCCGAATTCCGAAAACCGCATTCCATAATAATGTTTTTTTTTCATGTTTGCACTAATACTTAATAAGAGGATTTTTAAAAATCTTCAATTTTATATTGAAGTTTATAGTGTGTATATACGAAGGATAAACAGATACTCTCCCCGTGTGGTTGCCGGGGTAGAATACAACCACTGCAAATCCCGCTAGAGGCAGAGGGGTAGGACCCCCTTCATGTTCATTTTGTCTTTTTTTTATCATGCTCATCAAGGTCTTCATCATGACACCGCGTATGCAAACGTGGATACGAGGCTCCATCGTAAATGGAGTGTTTACTATAGAATTTGCATGGAATGTTCATCCCTGTTAGGCGCCATATAACCTTTCTGTGTTGGTGCGCCGTAAAAACCCAATTCAATTAACAGATACTCGAGTAGGAGTTTGTGTATATTTATAGGGTATAATAGTAGGAGTTTGTGTATATTCATAGGGTATAATAGTATATACGTTTATGGTGTATTTATACAAAGGATACACGGATACTCAGGTTATAGGGAATTTAATTTGAAATATGTGGTTTATATAAAAATACAACAATCGTGGTCACTGGCAATATTCATACACTTTTATATTACATGATTATTAAATATAAAATGTGAGAAGTAATTGCATCTTTAACAGTAACACTGCGATTTCACAACACACATACATGCACGCATAAAATGCAGAATTCGGAATGCGGAATTCGGAAACCAGAATTCGGAATGCGGAATTCGGAATTCGGAATGCGGAGTTGGGAATGCGGAAGTCAAGAAATAGAAGTGAAATAAATGTGAGCCAACTGGGCCATCGTAGTTTTTTTCCTCTCGACTCTTCGTTTCTTTTTTCTTTCCTGGTAGGTAGGTTTCGAGAAAGCAACGTTGTTTTCTCAGTATATTTGTTTTGAAGTTTGACTGCATCAACCAGAGGAGAAATGTTTATTTGCAGTATAATTCTTATTTGTTATGCAGGATGACTCTTTCAACCAGAGGAGAAATGTTTGTTTTCATTAGATGTGTTATGTAGGATGACCCGCTAAAGATAGAAAAAAACTCGGTATGGCTTTATTTAAAAACCTCGATGGGCTTAGCCCATCTCGGTGTTGTATGAAAGTCAATTGGTAACCAACTCGCTGAGACTAGACTCTATATATTACATATTTTGTTTATGTGCCTGTATTCAATTGGTAACCAACTCGCTGAGACTAGACTCTATATATTACATATTTTGTTCATGTGCCTGTATTCAATTGGTAACCAACTCGCTGAGACTAGACTCTATATATTACATATTTTGTTCATGTGTCTGTATTCAATTGGTAACCAACTCGCTGAGACTAGACTCTATATATTACATATTTTGTTCATGTGCCTGTATTCAATTGGTAACCAACTCGCTGAGACTAGACTCTATATATTACATATTTTGTTCATGTGCCTGTATTCAATTGGTAACCCACTCGCTGAGACTTGACTCTATATATCACACATTTGTTCATGTGCCTGTATTTATTCTAGTTTTAGTTGTTAATTTTGGATTGACATATATCTATATGATAAAGTAAACACATTCAAGGTTTTACACTATGCCGCGTGAAACTATAGTTTAACTAGAGTAAGTTCGCATTACTCCTTTACTAGACATGCGTAGATCAACGACCATAGTTAAACTATAGTTAGTGATCGAAGTCCCTCTTTGTGATTTTTGTAATATGTACATAGAAACTATCGAGCATTTATTTTGGGAATGTCTGGTTACTCGAACCTTATCTCCTATCATATCTAACATAATATGGGGGTACCAGCGCAGTTTTTTCCTCCCGAAAACATGAAAATCACTAAAATATGTAAGGGGGGACTCTTTCAAAATTTGATAAAAAGAGACATTTTTGATCAAAAAAAAAGTGGAAGGGGGGACCCTACCCGATTTGCTCATTTGTAATACAGACGTTTTGAAGAAAAAGAGTGGAAGGGGGCACCCTACCCGATTTTCTCATTTGTAATACAGACGTTTTGAAAGAAAAAAAGAGTGGAAGGGGAAACCCTTGCATATTGTATCAGTTTTTTCATACTTTTTGGGGGAAAATTATACTGGTGCCCTCGCTATATATTCTACTCGATAATGAAAACCTATCAAAAAAATATTTTGCCGTCGGGCAAAGTCTGACGGAACAAGATCGTCATCACGATCCAAAACGGCATCAACTCCGGATCTAGTCTCGGCAGTTAAACAAAATCAGAAGGAGCAAAGCAATCATCCTCATCATCCCTATACATATCACACTCGATCATGGCACTCAAAATGGGGTTCTGGTAATGTTTGTGGAATTACGTATTGAAATATCACCCAGTCAGAGATATCGAAATATCAGGGATGCTGAAATAGCATGAAATCAAGAATACTGAGACATCAACGAGTCAAGAATACTGGAACAGCATCTGATCAAGAATACTGAGATATCACAGAATCAAGAATACTGAAACAGCATCGAATCAATCATACCGGGAAATCACAGAATCAAGAATACTGAGATATCATCAAATCAAGAAAACTGAACTCGGAGCAAACCGGAGATATTGAGATATCACCAAACCAGAGATCTCGGATATCATCAAATCAAGAATACTGAGATATCACATAATCAAGAATACCGAGATATCACAGAATCAAGAATACTGAGATATCATCTAATCAATAATACTGAACGTGCAGCAAACCAGAGATATTGAGATATCATCAAACCAGAGATATTGAGATGTCATCAAATCAAGAATACTGAGATATCACCGAATCAAGAATACCGAGATATCACAGAATCAAGAATGCTGAAACAGCATCGAATCGAGCATGCTGGGATATCACGGAATCAAGAATACCGAAACAGCAGCAAATCAGAGATACTGAGATATCATCAAATCAGAGATATTGAGAATCCATCACAGAATCAAGAATACTGAAATAGCATCGAATCAGGACTATTGAAATAGCATCGAATCAAGAATACAGATATATCATAGAATCAAGAATGCTGAAATATCACAGAATCAAGAACACTGGAACAGCATCAAGTCAAGAATACTGAGATATCGTAGAATCAAGAATACTGAGATTTCATTGAATCAAGAATACTGAGATATAATCAAATCAAAAATATTGAAATAGCATTGAATCAGAGATATTGAGAAATCATCAAATCTAGAATACCGAGATAGCAGCAAGTCAGAGATATTGAGATATTATCAAATCAAGAACTCTGAACTTGCAACAAACGAGAGATTTTGAGATATCATCAAATCAAGCATACTCAAACAGTATCAAATCAAGAATGCTGAAATATCACAGAATCAAGAATACTGAGATATCATAGATTCAAGAATATTGAGATTTCATATAATCAAGAATACTGGAACAGCATCAAATCTAGAATACTGAGATAGCAGAAAATCATGAATACTACAAATCAGAGATCTCGCGGTATCATCAAATCATGAATACTGAAATAGCAGCAAATCAAGAATACTGAGACATCACAGAATCAAGAATACTGAAACAGCATCGAATCAAGAATACTGAAATAGTAGCAAACCAGAGATATTGAGAAATCATCAAACCAGAGATATTGAGATATCATCAAATCAAGAATACCGAGATATCGCAGAATCAAAAATACCGGAACAGTATCAAATCAAGAATACCGAGATATCGCAGAATCAAAAATACCGGAACAGGATCAAATCCAAAATACTGAGATATCATCAAATCAAGAATACTGAGATATCATCAATCAAGAATACTGAACTTGTAGCAAACCAGAGATATTGAGATATCATCAAACCAGAGATATTGAGATACGATCAAATCAAGAATACTGAGATATCATCAAATCAAGAATACTGGAACAACATCAAATCAAAAAATACTGTGATATCATCAATCAAGAATACTGAGATGTCATCAATCAGGAATACTGAACTTGTAGCAAACCAGAGATATTGAGATATCATCAAACCAGAGATACTGAGATATGATCAAATCAAGAATACTGCGATATTGCAGAATCAAGAATACTGGAACAGCATCAAATTAAGAATACCGAGATATCACAGAATCAAGAATACTGAAACTGCATCGGATCATGCATGCTGAGATATCACGGAATCAAGAATTCTGAGATATCATAGAATCAAGCATGCTGAGATATCACAGAATCAAGAATACTCGAACAGCACGAAATCAAGCATACTGAGATATCTCAGAATCAAGAATACTGAAACAGCATCGGATCAAGCATGCTGAGGTATCTCAGAATCAAGAATACTGAGATATCATCAAATCAGAGATACTGAGATAGCATTGAATCAGAGATATTGAGAAATCATCAAATCAAGAATACTGAGATAGTAGCCAATCATGAATACTGAAATAGGAGCAAATCAAGAATACTGAGATCATCAAATCGGAGATATTGAGATAGCACGGAATCCATCACAGAATAAAGAATACTGGAACAACATCAAATCAAGAATACTGAGCTATCACAGAATCAAGTATACTGAGATATCATAGAATCAAGAATACTGAGATATCACAGAATCAAGTATATTGAGATATCATAGAATAAAGGAAATTCTGAGATATCACAGAATCAAGAATACTAGAACAGCATCAAATCAAGAGTACTGGAATAGCAGCAAATCAAGAATACTGGGATATCGTAGAATCAAGAATACTGAGATATCACAGCATCAAGAATACTGAAACAGCATCAAATCAAGAATACTGAGATATCATCAAATCAACAATACTGAACTTGCAGCAAACAAATCATCAAATCAAAAATACTGAGATATCATAGAATCAAGCATGTTGAGATGTCGCAGAATCAAGAATACTGGAACAGCATCAAATCAAGAATACTGAACTTGCAGCAAACCAGAGATATCGAGATATCATCAAATCAAGAATACTGAGATATCACATAATCAAGAATACTGGAACAGCATCAAATCAAGAATACTGTGATATCATCAAATCAAGAATGCTGAGAGTTCATCAAATCAAGAATACCGAGATATCGTCAAATCAAGAATACTGGAACAGCATCAAATCAAGAATACTGAGATATCATCAAATCAAGAATACCGAGATATCATCAAACCAAGAATATCGAGATAGCAGCAAATCAAGAATACTGAAATAGCAGCATATCAAAAAAAAACTGAGATATCATCAAATCAAGAATACGAAGATATCAAAGAATCAAGAATACTGAGATATCATCAAATCATGAATACTGAGATATCATCAAATCAAGAATACTGAACTTGCGGCAAACCAGAGATATCATCAAATCAAGAATACTGTCATATCATCAAATCGAGCATGCTGGGATATCACATAATCAAAAATACTGGAACAGCATCAAATCAAGAATACTAAGATATCATCAAATCAAGAATATTGAGATATCATCAAATCAGAATACTGAGATATCATCAATTCAAGAATACTGAGATATCATCAAATCAGAGATCTCGAGATATCATCAAATCAAGAATACTGAAGTTGCAGCAAATCAGAGATACTGAGATATCATCAATTCAAGAATACTGAGATATCACCAAATCAGAGATCTCGCGATATTATCAAATCAGAGATACTGAAATAGCAGCAAATTAGAGATACTGAAATATCATCAAATCAGAGATACTGGGATATCATCAAATCAGGGATGCTGGGATGTCATCAAATCAGTGATACTGGGATAGCAGCAAATCATGAATACTGGAATGGCAGCAAAGCAGAGATACTGGGATGTCATCAAGTCAGAGATACTGGGATATCGTCAAATCAGGGATACTCAAATAGCAGCAAATCAGAGATACTGAAATAGCAGCAAATCAGAGATACTGAGATATCACCAAATCAGAGATATTGAGATAGCATGAAATCCGTCATAGAATCAAGACTACTGAAATAGCATCGGATCAAGACTATTGAAATAGCATCGAATCAAGAATACTGAGATCTCGAGATATCATCAAATCAGAAATATTGAGATATCAGCAAATCAGAGATATTGAGATATCATCAAATCAGAAATATTGAGATAGCAGCAGATCAGAAATATTGAGATATCATCAAATCAGAAATACTGAGATATCACCAAATCAAGAATACTGAGACATCACAGAATCAAGAATACCGAAACCGCATCGAATCAGGAATACTGAGATATCACTGAATCAAGAATACTGAGATATCATCAAATCAAGAATACTGAACTTGCATCGAATCAAGAATACTGAGACATCACAGAATCAAGAATACTGAAACAGCATCGAATCAGGAATACTGAGATATCACAGAATCAAGAATACTGAGATATCGTCAAATCAAGAAAACTGAACTTGCAGCAAACCAGAGATATTGAGATATCATTAAATCAGAGATACTGAAATAGCAGCAAATCAGAGATACTGAGATATCATCAAATCGGAGATATTGAGATAGCACTGAATCCATCACAGTATCAAGACTACTGAAATAGCATCAAATCAAGAATATTGAAAGAGAATACTGACATATCATAGAATCAAGAATACTGGAACAACATCAAATCAAGAATACTGAGATATGGCAGAATCAAGAATCAAGAATACTGAGATATCATAGAATCAAGAATATTGAGATATCACAGAATCAAGAATACTGGAACATCATCAAATCAGAATACTGAGGCAGCAAATCAGAAATATTAAGATATCATCAAATCAGAGATCTCGAGATATCATCAAATCGAGAATACTGGGATATCATCAAATCGAGAATACTGGGATATCATCAAATTAGAGATCTCGAGATATCATCAAATCAGAAATATTGAGATATCATCAAATAAGAGATCGCGAGATAACACCAAATCAGAGATCTCGAGATATCATTAAATCAGAGATCTCGAGATACCACCAAATCAGAGATCTGGAGATATCATCAAATCAGAGATCTCGAGATATCATCAAATCAGAAATCTCGAGATACCACCAAATCAGAGATCTCCGGATATCATCAAATCAGAAATATTGAGATATCATCAAATCAGACATATTGAGATATCATCAAATCATAGATCTGGAGATATCATCAATTCAGAAATATTGAGATAGCAGCAAATCAGAGATATTGAGATACCACCAAATCAGAGATCTCGAGATATCATGAAATCAGAAATATTGAGACATCATCAAATCAGAGATCTCGAGATATCATCAAATCAGAGATCTCGAGATATCATCAAATCGAGAATACAAGGATTTCATCAAATCAGGGATCCCGAGATACCTTCAAATCAGAGATCTCGAAATATTATCAAATCAGAAATATTGAGATATCATCAAATCAAGAATACTGAGATATCATCAAATTAGAGATCTCGAGATACCACCAAATCAGAGATCTGGAGATATCATCAAATCAGAAATATTGAGATATCATCAAATCAAGAATACTGAGATATCATCAAATCAGAGATCTCGGGATATCATCAAATCAGAGATACTGGGATATCATCAAATCAGAGATACTGGGATATCATCAAATCAGTGATCTCGAGATATCATCAATTCAGAGATACTGAGATATCATCAAATCAAGAACACCGGGATAGTAGCAAATCAAGAATACTGAGATATCATAGAATCAGGGATACTGAAATAGCAGCAAATCACGAATATTGAAATAGCAGCAAATCAGAGATCTGGATATATCATCAAATCAAGAACACCGGGATAGTAGCAAATCAGAGATCTGGAGATATCATCAATTCATGAATACAGAAATATCATCAAATCATGAATACTGAAATAGCAGCAAATCAGAGATACTGTGATATCATCAATTCAAGAATACCGGGATAGTAGCAAATCAGAGATTTGGAGATATCATCAAATCATGAATACAGAAATATCAGTAAATCATGAATACTGAGATATCATCAAATCGAGAATACTGGGATATCATCAAATCGAGAATACTGGGATATCATCAAATCAGAGATACTGAGATATCATCAAATCAGAGATCTCGAGATATCATTAAATCATGAATACTGAAATATCAGGGAATACTGGAACATCACAGAATCAAAGATATTGAAACATCACAGAATCGAGAATATTGGAACATCATAGAATCAAGTATTGAAACATCACATAATCGAGAGTACTGGAACATCCCAGAATCGATAATATTGGAACCTCATAGAATCCATCATGAAATATAGAAATGTCTAGAATCCATCACAGAATCAAGGATATTGGAACATCACAGAATCCATCATGGAATACTGAAATATCAGGGAATCCATCACAGAATACAGGATATTGGAACATCAAAGAATCGAGGCTATCTCAGTTTCTCTGATTTGATGATATCTCAGTATTCTTGATTCTGACATTTTCAGCATGCTTGATCCGATGCTGTTTCAGTATTCTTGATTCTGAGATATCTCAGTATGCTTGATTTCGTGCTGTTCTAGTATTCTTGATTCTGGGATATCTCAGCATGCTTGATTCTATGATATCTCAGAATTCTTGATTCCGTGATATCTCAGCATGCTTGATCCGATGCAGTTTCAGTATTCTTGATTCTGTGATATCTCGGTATTCTTGATTTGATGCTGTTCCAGTATTCTTGATTCTGCAATATCTCAGTATTTTTGATTTGATCATATCTCAATATCTCTGGTTTGATGATATCTCAATATCTCTGGTTTGCTACAAGTTCAGTATTCTTGGTTGATGACATCTCAGTATTCTTGATTTGATGATATCTCAGTATTTTTTGATTTGATGTTGTTCCAGTATTCTTGATTTGATGATATCTCAGTATTCTTGATTTGATCGTATCTCAATATCTCTGGTTTGATGATATCTCAATATCTCTGGTTTGCTACAAGTTCAGTATTCTCGATTGATGATATCTCAGTATTCTTCATTTGATGATATCTCAGAAATTCTTGATTTGTTGCTGATCCAGTATTCTTGATTTGATGATATCTCAGTATTCTTGATTTGATACTGTTCCGGTATTTTTGTTTCTGCGATATCTCGGTATTCTTGATTTGATGATATCTCAATATCTTTGGTTTGATGATTTCTCAATATCTCTGGTTTGCTACTATTTCAGTATTCTTGATTCGATGCTGTTTCAGTATTCTTGACTCTGTGATGTCTCAGTATTCTTGATTTGCTGCTATTTCAGTATTCATGATTTGATGATACCGCGAGATCTCTGATTTGTAGTATTCATGATTTTCTGCTATCTCAGTATTCTAGATTTGATGCTGTTCCAGTATTCTTGATTATATGAAATCTCAATATTCTTGAATCTATGATATCTCAGTATTCTTGATTCTGTGATATTTCAGCATTCTTGATTTGATACTGTTTGAGTATGCTTGATTTGATGATATCTCAAAATCTCTCGTTTGTTGCAAGTTCAGAGTTCTTGATTTGATAATATCTCAATATCTCTGACTTGCTGCTATCTCGGTATTCTAGATTTGATGATTTCTCAATATCTCTGATTCAATGCTATTTCAATATTTTTGATTTGATTATATCTCAGTATTCTTGATTCAATGAAATCTCAGTATTCTTGATTCTACGATATCTCAGTATTCTTGACTTGATGCTGTTCCAATGTTCTTGATTCTGTGATATTTCAGCATTCTTGATTCTATGATATATCTGTATTCTTGATTCGATGCTATTTCAATAGTCCTGATTCGATGCTATTTCAGTATTCTTGATTCTGTGATGGATTCTCAATATCTCTGATTTGATGATATCTCAGTATCTCTGATTTGCTGCTGTTTCAAGTATTCTTGATTCCGTGATATCCCAGCATGCTCGATTCGATGCTGTTTCAGCATTCTTGATTCTGTGATATCTCGGTATTCTTGATTCGGTGATATCTCAGTATTCTTGATTTGATGACATCTCAATATCTCTGGTTTGATGATATCTCAATATCTCTGGTTTGCTGCACGTTCAGAATTCTTGATTAGATGATATCTCAGTATTCTTGATTCTGTGATAACTCGGTATTCTTGATTATGTGATATCTCAGTATTCTTGATTTGATGATATCCGAGATCTCTGGTTTGGTGATATCTCAATATCTCCGGTTTGCTCCGAGTTCAGTATTCTTGATTTGATGATATCCCAGTATTCTTGATTCTGTGATTTCCCGGTATGATTGATTCGATGCTGTTTCAGTATTCTTGATTCTGTGATATCTCAGTATTCTTGATCTGATGCTGTTCCAGTATTCTTGACTCTTTGATGTCTCAGTATTCTTGATTTCATGCTATTTCAGCATCCCTGATATTTCGATATCTCTGACTGGGTGATATTTCAATACGTAGCTCCACAAACATTACCAGAACCCCATTTTGAGTGCCATGATCGAGTGTGAATATGTATAGGGATGATGAGGATGATTGCTTTGCTCCTTCTGATTTTGTTTAACGGCCGAGACTAGATCCGGAGTTGACGCCGTTTTGGATCGTGATGACGATCTTGTTCCGTCAGACTTTGCCCGACGGCAAAATCTTTTTTGATGGGTTTACATGATCGAGTAGAATATATAGCGAGGGCACCAGTATAATTTTTTTCCCAAAAAGTATGAAAAAACTGATACAATATGCAAGGGTTCCCCCTTCCACTCTTTTTTTCTTTCCAAACGTCTGTATTACAAATGAGAAAATCGGGTAGGGTGCCCCTTTCCACTCTTTTTTTTCAAAACGTCTGTATTACAAATGAGCAAATCGGGTAGGGTCCCCCCTTCCACTTTTTTTTTGTTCAAAAATGTCTCTTTTTATCAAATTTTGATAGAGTCCCCACTTACATATTTTAGTGATTTTGCTGTACTCTGGGCATATACATTCGAATTGCCGTCATATTCGTTATATACCTATTAAAATGCTCATTCAAATCAGAATACGCGCATTGCAAAATACGAAAGTAAGTGTATACACTAAACAAAAGAAAAGAAAATCTCAAACGTTTGAAAACATCCGAAAAGAAACTATACCGCGAACTAACTAGAGAAGTACAGTTACAACATATTTTACTAGCAACAAATAGAAAAGTCAGATATGTTTTATACATTTTATCTGAATCCTAGAATTATATAGTTATGCATTATTTAATGAGAACATATTTACATTTTTTGTAACCTATGGCCCATTTTGATAAAAACAATGCCTATTTTATCATTTTTTGATCGTTTTGCTAAATACAAAACGGTTCGGGCCCGGCTTTTTAATGCATATGATATCGTCGAAACAGAATCCAGCAATCTCACCAGAGCACAAATACCTTTACTGCATGGAATATAATGGTCCAACAAAATACGGTATTACGTAAGGATTATGAAGAAGGCGGATTGAAAATAAATCATGTACCTGCATTTATCACACAATTTGTGGTTCGGGAGTGTAATAACACCATTCAATATTTTCGATATTCCACTAGTGGTATAACATAACGTTGATGACGTCATGGACGTCACATTAATGTACGTTTTCTGACGTAATGTGACGTTATAAGTTATGTAATAAATAGAATCTAACATTCGTTCTCATTCATTTTTGAATTCATTAAACTCATTAGCAAAAATGATATAATGCTCGGCAAGAGCCTCGCATTATAACATTTTGCCAACTCGTTTAATAAATTCAATAATGAATGAGTACACTATTTATATCAGCCTTAACGGCTATATGGAATATGGAGACACCTTAAAATTACATTAAAGTCTAAACAAACTATTTTGGTGTGGAGTTATGTATTCACAAAAAAAAAGATAAGTATATATCTAAAACTCCTTTGGAAAGATGTGTTAAAGTCAACCATGCGTATATAATATCAGAGTGTCAGCCTATAATTCATAAGGTTAACATTAATGTTTAGTAACTGATCAAAAAAATGAAACACGATATCAGTACAGGAGTAACAAGCATATTGTTTTACTCCATCACAACAAATCTTATTAATGTGTACACAAAAAAGAAGGTAACAAAATGAAATGCTAAACCAAAACCTTGATATTCCTATAACGTTCATGGAATAGAAGTAATCTAGTTAGTAAACATAGTTTAACTTTGCCAATTTACAACAAATTGCTATATACTATATTCCAATGGTTCTAGACTCGCATAATATCCTTTAAACAAATATATTTCTTCATAAGGTAAACTTATTTGACAATCCGCTATGTTCTTTATGTTCAACAGCCTTCGAGACAATTATACTAATGGAAATGCGAGAAAAAAGGTACCAAATAAACTAAAGATTGGATGCTCATAAATATATTGAAATTACTAGGGTTGCTCAAAAGACAAATCTCCAATCTAACATAGTTTATTAAAAAACTCAATTGGTTATTGGTGTGGTCTGGAAAAAGCTATATAAACCTCTGACGTCATGTACGTCAACCGTTAAGACGTCATTTTAAATGCCAAAAAAAACGTAAACCGTTGAGAGTCATTTTAAACGTCAGATGTAAAACAACAACGCAATGAAATGCGTTATTTTAAGCGACGCTACGTTCCAACAAGACATTTAAATAGAATGAAGCTGTAGATTCTTCTCATTTGGTGTTGAGAGATAGGCATACACTATATGTTGTGAGAATTTGTTTGTATTTTGTGCAGTCTCTCGACGAAATGTGTTTTATGATAATAAAACTCCTTGTTAGATAAGAAATAAAATATGTCCAGCGGGTTTATATTGTGCGAGATCAAAACCTGGTGTTTGGGACTTGAAACGCATCAAAACCGTGGGCCTGGGGCGGTTGGTGTCAATGCACTTCAAGTTCCGGCCACCATGTACTGATCTGGGGCAATATAAACCAGCTGGAAGTATTTTATTTCTTAATTACAACACTGAAACACATAATACAACGTTTGTACAAATACTGCAAAGGGGATCCCTTGGAAGCAAAGTACACACACACAAGATAAAACGGCAGACTCGAGTATACTGACTCTGTTCATAAGACGTTATATAAATTGCAACACCTCTAATGTCCTCTAGGTCTAGCTTAAGCGGGATAGATACTTTAAAGCCCCATAGATTGAGCTTGAAGATTCCAAAGGATCTGTAATATCACTCCTTTAGTCAGGCGACATTTTACAGCCACACAACACTAAACAAACGCTAGTGTGAATGTCAATACATACTGAAACTACAAACACAACAAAGAGACAAGTAGAGATTCGATTTTATTGAGTCTGGTCATAAATGGTTATATAATTTCTAACGTCGCACTAGCAACTGCTTAAGCTGTGTTATACTTTAAAACCACACAGATCGGGTTATATCGTAATAAGTAATACATGTATATTTACATTGGTGCTGTTGTTTTGTATGTAAGTGTTAACTTACTTATCCCAAACCATAACATTTCACTTTTAAATAAATATACTTACATACATTCTTACCTTAGGTTTTATAACAATTAACTACCTACTAGTGGTAATCTACATTAAAATGGTGCGAATGAGTGATCTAAGTAAGTATTACTGGTTTTGTATTTTGTTTGTATAAACTTGTGTAAAGCTTGAATTATGTTTGTGGTGTAAGAGGGCATGGGTCTTCTCGACGAACATCATTATACGAAGATAATAAATTGGTTTCCAATTTATGGTATTAACCACAGTCACGTGGTTCACTGGAAGGTTTAGGTCTCGTAAACACTAAATACAACAACAACAACTTTAACTATTCGGGAAAGTATTTTATCAACGAAAACCAGAGAAATCCTTTGAAACTTTTTCTCAACAATAAAAGTCAACTGTATAAATGATTAAGGAGAATATATTAATCAATAAATTTATTATACTCAAAAAATTGATTAACGTATAAATGCAATACATATCGGTGAGTACTACACGACCACACAGTGCCTATGAGTATTACGTGTTATAGCTTTACTGACCAAAGGCCACCAGAGGTTCTGCGACAGTGCGTTGTCTTTGGTGTGGGTGGGGCATCTGAGTGAGCGTGGGCGTCTACGTTAGTAGCATACATGCTTTAGCAGCATTGTCTTTAAAACCATTTGACCAAACAAGTATTTTGTGTTTTTTATCCACTGGATAACAAATAGTCCCACCTTGGGGTTTCAACATTTACAACTACTCTGCGAAAATGATTATAACAATATGACGTGTATGGTGATGTAGTTCACAAACTCCGTAAGATCCTTTGTCATAATGACTTTCATACCATGTTTATTAAACTCGTTTTAAAGTTTACCAAAAGAGGTAATGACCCTATCACTTTGCTGACCCATTTACAGTTCGTCTTTTTGATGTCTTTTTTGAAGATTCGCTGAAGCAACATATTATGTGTCTCATGATGACATCTACCTAAATCTTGAAAGTCATGAAAACGTTTAATGTGTGACTTCAATATTGTCTTGTCATGCCCAAATTGTTGATTCTCATATTGCTCTGGCTTCTGCCGAGTCAAATAGTTCTTGCTTAGTGGGGTTTTAGGCTTTTATTATTTTATATTCATATAAACATGATACTCTTATATTATAATTGCATTTCTAGTTTGGAATGACAGTAGGGTAAGAGTGAGTTATGGTACACCATATAACCGGGTTTAAACCCTTAGCGACCGTTTAACCACTGACCGTTCTAAGGTGGTACACCCTAAATCCCGGTTTAAACCCTTAGCGACCGACTGACCGTTCCAATGAGGTACCCATTTTGGCAACTTCTTTATGTTTGGGATGTCGCATACTTTGTTTCTACTTAGCCTTGTCTTATACATGCTTTATTCTGAATGAGTGTTTTTGGTTTAATGTGTCGTTTTTGAATGATACATTTCCTGTTCGAATACCTACCTTTATTATACATCTATACGCACATTTTCGAAGAAGATGGCGATACATATATCGCTTAACGTCGGCTGCCATGTCCCTAGACCAGTATTTCCACAAGACACAGCCATGTACCTAGATTTAGATGTCACATTCCTCACAGAACACAGCCATGTAACTAGGTTTAGATGTCGCATTCCCTCACATGACACAGGACACAGACATGCACAGACATGCACCTAGTTTAGAAATCAAACTCCTTCACAGGACACAGCGATGTACCTAGGTTTGGGTTAGATGTCACACTCCCTCAAAGGACACAGTACACATCCATGTACCTAGCTTTAGATGTCACACATCCTCACAGGACACAACCAGTTACTTATATTTACATGTCAAATACCCTCGCAGGACACATGCATATACCCAGGTTTATATGTCACATTCCCTCGCAGGGCACAGGACACAGCCATGTACGTAGGTTTAGATACCACACTACCTCACAGGACACATGACACAGCCATATACTTAGGTTTAGATGCCACACTCCCTCACAGGATACAGGACACAGCCATGTGTCTAGATTTATATGTCACAATCCCTTACAGGACACTGTCATGTACCTGAATTAGATGTAAATAAATACTGATAAAGGTGATCCTTTGAGAGCAACAAAAACAATTAAGAGAATAAAGCAGCAGACTCGGTTTTATTGAGTCTGTTCATGAGTAATGAAAGAAGCAACACTTCTCACGCCTCCCTAGCACCGGCTTAAGCGGTATTCTACTTCAAAGCCTGCTATATTGGGCTCGTTGGTCCCAAAGGACCAGTAAAAATAACCAATCCTTAGGTGTAACATTCATTAACAGGACACATCCATGTACCTAGATTTAGATGTCACACTCCCTCACTAGACACGGGTATCAACAACAAAAATTGTACTTTACTTACATGTTTTTACTTCTGTACCAGGTTTAAAACTGGAAATAAAATAACAACACATGTTTCTTCACTATTTTTTATTTTAAAACTAAAATTTACTTATTTAAGCTATTGCCATTAATACATGTATCATAATATAACAACACAGCACATTCAGAGAAATCGACTTTGTTTACTCTATTGGTCAACAACTTAAACAAATCGATATATATATGCATTGCTCTGTGTAGTATGGGTGTATTTGTTTAACTTAAAGGGACACTGTCCGTAACTTTTAGCTTATAAAACACACACTAATTATGTTCGCACACATTACACACCAAACATTACTGAATATTTACTAATTAAAGCAGGATTGTTTGACGGAATTCAATCGCGGTACAAAAAAAAAAGAGAAACCATTTCGGGCGTTTGAACTCGCAGCCCAAACTAAAATTACACTCGCGGTAATAATAGTGAAAGTAAAGTGGTCGACCTAGCTCCCAACTGAGCTAAGCGGGCTATACATATTTCGCTCTAAATACTATGGTCAAAACCTAATGCGCTAATGGAAGTCACGTGATCGCAGAAAAGGTAAATACGGTGGGTCCCACTTTATTTACAAATAATAATTTAAGCTTTTTTTTTCTCAAACTAACGAATGTATTACTACAGACTTCTTAGTGTCTATGCTAATGTTTTCATTTATATATTTCACTGAATAAAAGTCAGACAGTTATTTGGTTATGCTCCCTATCTGCTTACTTACGGACAGTGTCCCTTTAAGGGTACTGTTTTTGCATTCAAATACAAATTAGTAATGTAATAAATTTCAATCGCATTAAACTTTTATTGACAACAACATTTGTCCTAATGTACAAGATTGATCAAGTGTAGACATCTCAACAAGAGAGAATCAAACATAGATAAATATAAATTAATTTATTTTACCACAAAGATGAATATATATACATATGAATACCAATGGCAAAGTAGACATATTAAAGTTTTAAAGTGTTTAAATACATGTTATCTGAATCACTGAATCACCATCTTATCTTAAATAAGAAACAGAATGATAGGTTTTAAGCAAACTGAATATCTGTGCTACAATAAAGCCATATCAATACTATATCCACCAGTACAGTTAACTGTGTTCACTTTTCCTACACGCGTGTGTAGCTCACATGACACCGGCAGTAATACTTCACTTTCGCTAATCTCTTTAAACGACCATTTACCAGATATACGCCTCGATAAGAAGTGATGCGCTTTGCAAAAATCATACGAACTATTCACGATCACGGAAAATGAGGTCTCGAGATAAAAAATTCCTCGGAAAGATAATTTATATTAAAAAATACCCCGCGTCGGATATTGTGTGGTAGTAATACATACATGTATATTTATTATGCATATATTCTTTGTCGCAGCATAGTTATTAAATTTATTTTATATTTTAAAGGTAGATCATGTTTACGATAATAAATCTTCATTGACGTTTTACGGTAACCGAAGTCCTGATAATTTATATAATTGTTACAAATGTCCTCAACTGACCACAAGTTCTAGAGAAGTGAATAAATTGAGAAATAAGAAGTTGCTCTGGGAACATCCCAGTCTAAATGGGGTTAATTTACCATGCCATAATTGAAATCATTTATCTTTCTTGTCATAAACTGAGCTTATTGTTTCTCGGTTGATTTAAATCGAAAAGAAGCGACATTATCAGAAATATTAACTTTGTAACGTAAATTGTCTTAAAGGGTATATACATTACTAGTAGTATGATAAGTATTGTTCATATTATGCAACTGGAATGTCAAGGTAAAGAATAATAAAATCGGTAAAGGTTTTGTATGTTCACCGTCCCTGAACAACTTGCTTGATAATTGTTCAAATGATTGTATTGATATATATAGTAGACCACCACGACGGATTAAAGAAAATGAACTTAATATCACCGGCACAAATCTGCAGGTGAATAATAATGTATCATACTTTTATTTGACTGAGAAGAATTTTACAATCTGGTGTTGACTTTGAGTCGATTAGTAGATTATCAAGTATGTTTTGATTTAACACGACGCGTTATAGAAAATGAACTTATTATAACCGGAAACATCTGGTGAAACCTGATCATAATTGTCACCTCAACACAGTTTTATTCTATGTATATACGACATATACTTTAGTTGGAAATTATAGTATAACTCTCCAAGGTTATCACGAAAAGTGAATTATACTGTTACCAATGTTTCGCTATAATATTCCACCACTGAATAAAACTTAGTACTTCAAAGCACGTGCCCTCAGTTGTTGTACTTGGTATTTCAAATCACGAAACGTAATGTGCGCTACGGCGCAAAATCGACGCAAAAACACATATAACATGTGAACTTTTCTATTGCACTGAGGTTATAGAATAAACAGAATACGACCATAAGTTATGTAACTGACTTGCAATGGAAATACAACAATTTCTCGGCAGAGACACCTTTTTTGTCTTTCTAACGTTCGTCATATACAGCATTTAAGGACCTAGTTCTAGCCTATTGTGTTAGGGGGAGGAGGAAATATGTTTAGGTAACTGTAAATCACTGTTAGACATACAATTGCATGAGAAAATGGTGGTATTCAATTTTGTTTCTGTTGATGAGGCCCTCCCAATACAGCTCTTGATGGTGGACCCATTTACAGTTCCCAACTATGCTTTCCTCTTTAATTGTGCGATGACTGGACAGGCTGTGGACCCTATAAGGACGTCTACTTAAAGCCCAAAAGGACGGTGACGTTTGATGTTTGTCTGCAATCTTGTCTTGTCGTTCCCTCAATGGTTTGTTCTCTTGTTGCTCTGGCTTCTGCCAAGTCATTGAATACATTCTTTGTGGCTTTCCAGGCTTTTTTTTTTTTGTATTTATATATACACGAGCATCTTAGTGTTTTACTTATAATGCCTATTAATGCTGCCTTGTCGGTTAGAGAGTAGTTCATGGCGGGGATTTCTTTATTTACACTGTCACGTTTTACTGCGATGATAGTAAGGTAAGAGTGAGGTTTGGTGAACCTTAGAACCTGGTTTTAACCCCCAGCGGCCACTTTTGCTACTGACCTTTCTAAGGCGGTAGCCCTATTGTCACACCCTTTTGTGTTTGTGACGCCTTATTCTTCCTTTTATTCATTTTTGTATATAGTTGTTCTTTGTTTCTGTGTGTGTTTGTGGTTGACTGTAGTCCTTAAATGCTACTTTTCCTGTTCGATTTTCATATCTATATTTGTATGAAACCAATATATTAAAACATGAAAGCAAGTGTTTTATTAGTTGTTTTGGTGTGTTTTTCTTCTAAAAACAATGAATTATCAACAACGTTTTGTAGTACTGCTTACTGGCTAATTTGCTTTTCTTCTTCATAAAAGTAATGTTTCAAGTATCATATGTTTCTTTACCCTAGGATATCGCTCACATGCCAAATGATCGGAACCATGTTATATACTATTTAATGTATACGAAACTACTACTGAATAAATCTGATCATGCTGATTGGGTCCGACAATTTGGCATTTGATTACTCTACTAGATAATGTTCAATATACCAATGCTTTTCAAAAAGCACAACTCACTCGGGACTCAGGTTATATATCTGAGATAATCGGTCATGAAACTGTTAGCAGTAAATAAGCAAGCTTTCCATCCCTTTGCAATGACCGTTTAGCATTGGAAAATAGGTCTTTAAAGCTACAGACGCTATACTGAAACTAATACTTACTCATGAATATGAATAAGTTGCGGGTGAAGTAGTTTTAATTCGAAGAACGGCTGAAACGTCGGAATATAAGCCAGAATTTGATTCGTAAAATATCACATTTTATCTAGCCTTCGTACAGAAACATCGATACTATACGGCTTCAAAATACGAATCATAAAAAAGAGTTGACCGGTACGTGGTACCATGGACCTTGCAGTTTTATAAGTAACATGAAGCGGACTCTTGATGGTACGTAGTAGCATTTCTTACACTTAATAGTCATTAGGTTATAACGTTAGCATACACACGGGCACAAACTTATCATCCGCTAAATAAAAAATCGACATTAACGTTTCGAGACGGAATCTTAGTTAAATTGATAATATATAATATTGCACCACGCATGGTTATTTACATGTGCGAGAGTTGGAGTATATTGATACATTATGAAGGTCGTTCAAATATGTTAAGTTATTTTTCAACATTATATGTGTTACTAAAGATACAATGTTCTCAAGAAGTCGCCATAGCTCAGTGGAAAGCACGTTGGACTATAGATTAGAAGGTCGTCTGTTCGAGTCACGAACGAGGCAAATTTTGCTTTTACTTTGACACATTGTAACGCTTGCGTTACCGCAGAAATACATGCGGGAACTTGTGCCTCGTTGTCGTTGTGGTACAAACGTAGATTCAGAATGAAACAGCCACACATAAAAGTACTTAAACTAAGGCATACCATCAAAAAATAACTAAGAATGGGCATGGGACTTGACGTTTTGGGCAAATTGTCCCCTACCATAGTAAAGAAAACACAGCCTGGGAAAGAAGCACTGTGACAGAAAATGACAGGGGCTCCCCTGACTCGGCCGGCAAAACAAAAACCAGAATATTTACCACCAGCATAATAATTATCGGCAGCATAACGTTTATTACTAAGAACGCCGGCTTTCGTCTTATTGTAAAAGAAAAAGAAACGGCATCAAGACCCAAATCCTAATATAGTGCAGATGTCTCTATAAGGTCCCATTCGCCGTTTTCGGAGTAGTACGACTGCTTTACTATATCTGTCGTCGACATCAGATTTATCTCTGCTCGAGCATAGTCCCATGCCATAAATAACAGCTGAAACCTCTGTAATAAAAACATTGCTTTAAAAACTAAACAAACATGTAAATAAACATGAATACTTTAATCGATACGACGTGACTATTCATTATTAATTATTTTTTAAAATGTCGATCTAAAGTTTAATGGTAAAACCTCTAAACTGTCCTAGTTGTAAGTAGTACTGTCTTTAAAATGTTTTTAATGCAAAATGTAATACAATATATCAGATACCACATTTAGACCATGGGCTACTCAACTTTTCGGTACCAACTCAGCTGGCAAATTTTAAATTCTACCACCTTTTAGATATATCTTAGTAAAAAATAAATAGCCATGATAGTTTTTCTGAAACGGTAGCTTAACGCATGATTTTTGGGCAAAAACATTCAAATTTGAACAAAAATCCCAAAAAAATGAAATATTTTTTTTAAATAATATTATCATTGCAATATTAGGGAGCTGAAGCTTCTGAAAGTTGTCTGTTATATTCATATACGAGGGGTGTTACGTAAATAATGCGATTGGTAGTGATACTAGAATACTATAATCATTTTTGATCAATTGTTTTTGCGATTTCCTTCAAAGTACTCCCCCTTAACCGAAACACACATTTTGGACTACTTTTGAAAATATGTTTCGTATTCATGAAAACTGATCCCAGGTCATTCCTCGAGTTATATCTCTTCCCAGATATGTGATTTTTTAGTCTTGGGAAGAGATAATCGCAAGGGGCCAGGTCTGACGAGTAATGGGGTTGCGGGAGAACGGTGATCTTCTCTGACTCCAAAAGGTCCGTTACAATACGGGCTTTGTGGGCGGGCGCGTTGTCATGCAGAAGACGAACATACTTCGACCTGTTATAGGGCGACGCTGTTTGTAGTACTTCTTCAATTGTTTCAATACGACGTTTTATAAAACCGTCCTGTGGCAGTTCTGCCTTTTGGCACCGCCGTCTGTATGGCGGGACCGTTGGTAGTGAAACAAAATTGCATACAGAACCTTCTTAACAGTTCGCGTTCGTTTGGCAATAATTGGTCGTTTCATATTTTTTGTGGCACAGATGCGGTTAGATACTTTTCATTTTGACTCATAATAATTGACCCACGTTTCATCACCCGTAACTTCAAAGTTGATACATCTTAACGATTTTGGAGAACATCTACAAAAATAAAGCATAAAATATTTATTTTTTTATATTTATTTATAACAGAACAAAATAAAGATGTATTAAGGTACAGACAAAATTTTCCGATGTAATTTGAAAACTGCAAATAACATTTACGAAAATTTGAATATTTATTAAAAAAAGAAGATTTCTTTTGAAATGAAAGGGAGCTGAAAGTCTTAACCCATTTCTGATTATGTAGATAAAGAGGCAACCATTACATCTTGACTTAAATATACCACTTTTAAATCATATCTGTCCTCTTGTTTCGGAATGTTATCAAAGTATCTTGCAAAACTTACTTACCACTGTACTTGCAGAAAGCATAGACTTCCCTGTATTGTAACATGGTGTGAATGCAGGGCAATTAGTTGTAGCATGTCTACCAGATTCAGAATGTAAACATGCGTTATTTTCCTCGTCATAGGCCTATTGAGGTTCGGGGACATCCTCCATAAACCTTACAAAGTGCGCATAACAATATTTGAGATAAGTTTAAGAAGCAAATCAATAAAATACATAAGCGTTAAACTTTTTTTATTTTCTCGATCATAGTGGACAGTGTGAATATATGTACTTATATCTAAAATACATCACTCATATGATAAGGTAAATAATAAGATTAAATGTTAATCAATCAAGCAAAAATACCATTCTTCGATGATTCTAATTAGTAAGATATTATTGACTTATTTGAGTAAAATATCTTCTAGATACCTGTCTATCGATCATACCTTTCCCTGCGAACTATAAAGGAACATATGGATCATCTGTTATAACAGGCCTTATAACAAAATCCAAGGTGTACCATCCCTATTCTAAAGGTATTTAAGACTGGTCCTTGTTTGCACGTGGTGGTTTGCAGGCAAATGTAGTACTGCTGCTGCTGCATACGATGGGGGAATACTGCTCATCAAGCGCTGACCAGTGGAATCCACAACGCTTTAGGATGGACATACATCAAGCCGTTGTAATGAGACACTGGATTATTAATAACTGATATCCAGTTGATAATTATTCCAGGGTCTCATTACAACGGCTTGTTGTATGCCCATCCTACTGCGTTGTGGTTTGGATTGGAAATTTTCACCATCAGTTTTTACTATAGACAGTGTGTCCATTTAGACAACCTGCTGTTTAAAACAATGTTAAACTACCGTCTTTCACAACATGTATTTCAGGATGCTCTGTCCTATTGACGTAGCGGTATCTAGATTATATTTTTCTTTCAGCAGTCATAAACTTAAACTACTTTATAAATCAGTTGTTTTCATTCAAGAACGATTTGCCTACTCCAAAGAACTGAAGCAAACACTGTCGTGCTAGTCTTTCAAACCTCCTTGCAACATTGCCTTTGTATTTACCCTGTTTTAACTTGCATCACGTAAAACACGCGTTAGCTGCTGTATATGTAAGGACTATTGATATGCCATCTTTATATAAACAAACTCCAAAATGGATGGGGTATGGTCAAGTGAAATTTCAACCCAATGCATACTTTAGGCATGAGAGATGTCAACCATAATGTACATGACAGTAATTCAATATTATTTCAAAAACATAATATCAGAAAGAATACGTATATGGCTGAAATTGTGCCGTTTATATCCGAAAAGTATGACGCAAATTTATTAAAATGTTTGTGTGTTCTTTTTAATGTAAAATAAAATTGTTCCATTTATCCAGTGAGAGCAGACGAAACATCATTTATAAATGAAATAAGCCATGTTATCACATCATCCAAATTGCAAAGTGCACCGTTGTAAAAAGGCAAATATATTCTTTCAACGACATGTGGTTTCTAAATAAGTATGATGACATCGACGGACTTTCTCTGTAAACATTTTATAACCGGCAACTATATTTGTGGATGTGTTAACAGAACTGAGTGACTATTTTGCAGCGAAACATTGCCAAACAAAACCAGTTGATCATTAGCATGTCTATATTCGAACAAAAATGGTCCAAACCAAATAACAAATCTAATAAACTGATTATCCGAACGTTTCACCATACCACATATTTCAGTTTACAATATAAGTGCACGCTTTTCATGTGTATCGTTTGTGTATTGAAGGCACATGGGATATAAAGAATATTTTTCTTTTTTAACAGTGGTGTACTTTTACAATTATGCTTTACATATTTTCAGTGTGAATATGAATTTAACAATAGTATATACTTCAATGATGGAATCAAGGGCTGATAATCACATACTATTAGGCTTTTGCATCTGTTAAATAAATAACTAGAAGGTTGTTCCACGTAACACCTTTGTACGCTGCCGTGTGCTAATTTAACGTTATGAGCTAGGTCAGGATGCAGGTAAAGGTTTAATGGAAAGGGGCATAACTTTGCCGTAATGAAAAGCAAAATTATTAGACATGTGTAACGGCTTTCCTTGGGGTGAGTTGAAGATGTTTATGAAGTTTCATGAACATAAGTTCAGGTTGCAGGTTAAAGCGTGACGGACAGACGGACGAAGACGACGAATGAAGACTGACTACGGACAAAGCGATCTATACCTCTCTGCCATGCTACGAAGGTGACACAAAGACAAATAATATGGAACTTTAAACTTTGAACTTAGCTCCATTTTTTTAATTAAAAACTTAAAAGTGTACTTTATTATCTCCCATTATAGCAACACCTTTATTACAGACAGGCCACACGTTTATATTATTTCGTATTGTTTCGTATATATAGAATCTAAAACACTATATTTACATGTAATTTGCTTAAAAAGTATAAATATATTCTAATTTGTTTGGTTATCTTTATCTTCCTTTAATAGAATGTGTGTTTAATGATTAAAATGGTTAAATGTTTCCATATGTTTGTATACGTTTTTATTTAAGGGTTGAACTATTGAACTGTTATA
The DNA here is from genome assembly GCA_037043455.1 of Cyrtodaria siliqua. NCBI lineage: Eukaryota > Metazoa > Mollusca > Bivalvia > Adapedonta > Hiatellidae > Cyrtodaria > Cyrtodaria siliqua. The sequence goes on from JAWPHD010010525.1 coordinate 51,510, forward strand.
TGTTTACATGACTTACATTACCATTTTTAATTCAATCAAATACACAAAAACAAATTTGGTCGAGTTAATCCATGCCATACACCCATTTTTATATCAATTTAGAACATTTTCTTAAAAATTACCTCCCTTCATAAAACAATAGTTTTACACAATCTACCGAACTAAATATACTATCCTAGCTTTAAAGAAGCGTAAGATATATTGACCTTTCCGAAAATGCATATTAGAATTTGCCAGCTTGAGTGCTACCAATATGTCAACATTTGGGTAGCAGCACACGGCCTAATTGTGTAACAAAGAACCCGTCATAACCTTACAAATTCCTGTTGAAATTGACCGGACTAATGAGGAAAGACATCCAGTTAATTTGTATATTTCCTAGTTATTATGATCAGGTATAAGTACAAACGAGATTACCGTATTATATTCTCCTATCATTTATCCTTTAGCAAATATATAATTTGTTCAATCATTCATAAATTGACGATTTATGTCGTTTTCGGATGGATATTCACGTATTAAACCGAATATATTCACCTATAGATCATCCCTAAAAATCGCACGGGTTGATCATAAAGTGTTTTCTTTTGGCATTTTCGAACTCAGGAAATCTACTAAGCCTTCCACAGGGCCACGCCAGACCAGAAGTCGAGGTGTTTGTTTAATGCTTGATACATACTACTAACCTGCCGTCTGTCTCTTTAAAATGGTTTGGTGTTGGGTGTGCTAGCTCGAAAAATGAGATATTTGAAGATTTTTAATTGAAATATTGCCGTGTGTCCATGTAATACACCTACTTGCTCAGGGCAAAACACAGCCTACATGCTACAATGTTTTACTGGCATGTGATGCGTTGGTTTAATGGCCTCACGTTCGATCGTTTTCCGAAACTGGTCAAAGAGAATTCAATGCATAGTGGACATATAAATAAATGAAATCCCATCACTGACAATACAAGTTCTTCCATTACTGTTCAAAACCGGACACGATACAATTTTAATAACAATTGATAAATGATTGTTAAATGATAAATGAAGTCAATGCGATTCACAACGTATTCGGAAACGACCGCGTTTGTACGGGATTATTCAGTAACTAGAAGTATACTATTAAAATAAATAAATATTACAATATTGGCCGGAATTATGTATTATGTCGCAGAAGACTTTAAATAAGTTTGGCTATTGCCACTTGTTAAAAATAGCCACCTTTATTTTCGCGTACGAGTATAGTTGAGGGAGATGCCGACTTGTTCTATTGAATTATTTAACAACTGCGCATGCGCGATAAAGTTTAATTCCTCTTCTGCGAAAAAGAAAGTTAGAAGTAAATTATCATCCGAGTAATCTTAACGATTTTAAGCATGTCCGGTCGTGGTAAAGCTAGGGTTGATGCCAGATCAAAAAAGCGAACGACCAGAAGCCAATCTGTGGGGACGATGGCCCCATCGGCAACGAAGAAGGCAAAAAAATCGGAGACACCGGCTCCGGAGAATATTGAAAACGTTCGTCTACATGCGGACGAGGAAAAGGTCGATATCGACCCAACCAGCAAGGGTAATACTACACAGCGTACGTTTATTGATTTCGAAGGATTGCTTAATGAATCCGGAATAATTGACGAGCCGAATAGTATTGATTTGGGTCAGGCTGATGTTCAGCTAATCATGAGGTGTGGAGGGGACGATGTCGCGATACACGTCCCTTTGCAAATTTGTCAAAAAATTTGGCAAAATCATTATGTCAATATAGCGGTTTTACTTAAGGGAAATATTGAATTGCTAGAAATGTGCGCGGGTACTGGTGCGTTGGTGGTCAATGCAAACGGTGTGTTGGAATCAAAATCAAAACATGTCAACGAAAAAATTCCAAATATTGAAAAATGGACCGATGCTTTCTTGTTATTCATGTGCATTTATGTTAAAAGACATGACAAAGCGGCTGAATTAATTCAGTACATGTCCGTGATTAGGGAGGCCGCCTATCGTCATTCAGGCTATGCCTGGCGTATTTATGACAAACAATTTCGTCTACGTCAAGCGGTAAGGCCAGCTTCATGGGGTAGTATAAATTCCGAATTGTGGTTGAGGGTGATGTCCGTAAACACGGGCACACAGGCAGTATTTGGCCAGCATACGAATGAAAGCAAGGCCAACCCCAGCCCCCAATTTAGAAGTGTAATGGGCTTATCAGCGCCTTGTAATGATTTTAATAGAGGGAGTTGTGTGTATTTCAATTGCAAATACAGCCATGTTTGTGCAGTGTGCCATAATACTCAGCACAGTAGATTGAATTTCCCGACGGCGAGCACAGCACCTGCACCATCATACACGAACACAAATCATTACATTCCAAGGGGGTTAAGTGCATTTCGGGGGTTCAGAGGTAGATCTAGCCGAAGGGGGCGTGCATACAACAGGCACTAATGATAGTACAAGTAATAATGAATTGTACTGCTTAGCAACTACACCAATTAATTTAGCGAACATTGAGGCGGAATTATTAAAATATAAACATGATGATTCAATTATTATTTTAAGTGGTTTTAAAAACGGGTTCCCAATACATTATGAAGGTCCACGTGTACCTACAGAGGCAAAAAATCTAGTGTCTGCAAAAATTAATCCTAAAATGGTTAAAAGTAAAATAGATAAAGAAATATTAGCAGGCCCGGTTGCAGGTCCTTATGACGCCAGACCATTACCTAATTTACGTATATCTCCTATTGGATTAGTTCCTAAGAAAGTACCCGGTGAATTTAGGTTAATACATCACCTATCATATCCGCAGGGCTATTCTGTCAATGACTATATTGATCCGCAGCTGTCGTCGGTTCAATACACAAACTTTGACGAAGCAGTGCACATGGTACAAGACCTGGGGAAAGGGTGTTTACTTGGAAAAGCAGATATAAAATCAGCTTTCCGATTATTACCGGTTCAACCACAAGACTTTGAATTACTTGGTTTTACGTTTGAAGGAAAATATTATTTTGACAAATGCATGCCTTTTGGGTGTTCGATTAGTTGCAGTACGTTTGAAAAGTTTGCAAGGTTTCTAGAATTTTGCATAAAAAACAATGCACCACATTAATACATTATCTTGACGACTTTCTATTTGGAGGTAAAAAAGATACAACAGAGTGTAAGCGTCTTATGGAGCATTTTGATCGATGTATGCAACGTCTTGGGGTACCCATTGCGCAAGATAAAACAGAGGGTCCCAAAACAATAACTTGTTTCTTAGGCCTTGAAATAGATTCAGAGGAAATGGTAATACGGATCCCGAAAGAAAAGATTGAAGAAATCATTAAAAAAATACAAGAAATGTTAAATAAAGAAAAGGTCACTTTGAGAATGATGCAGTCGCTAATCGGTGTACTCAATTTTGCATGTAGAGCAATTGTACCGGGAAGACCATTTTGTAGAAGACTAATTGATTCAATTTGCGGCCTGACCAAACCGCACCACCACCTTAGAATTAACAAAGGCATTCGTCAAGATTTAGCCATGTGGTTGACCTTTTTTAATGATTTCAATGGAGTGTCCGTTTTCCATGACCGATTTTGGTGCAGTTGTACACAGATAGTGCTGCAGGTACAGGTTTGGGTTTTGGTGCATTATTTGCAGGAAAATGGATAAGTGCAGTATGGCCTGAGGATTGGTTTAAAAATGGAATAACTAATGATATCACAGTGCTCGAATTTTTTCCACTGTTGGTGTCATTACACATTTGGGGGGACAGTTTGCGCAATAAAAAGATAATATTCCTATGTGACAACATGGCAGTGGTGCACATAATTAATACAATGTCTTCTAAATCAGCAAATGTTATGGTTTTGCTAAGAGTTTTCACATTGAAATGCTTGGAACTCAATGTCACCGTAAAATCAAAACATATCAGTGGAAAGAGTAATGTATTAACCGATTGCCTTTCTCGATTACAGTTAGACAAATTTCGTCGCCTTGCACCTTGGGCAGAACAAGAGCCAGAGAATATGCACAGCCATCTTTGGAATATATTCAGTCAGGTGCCAGAAGGCTCGTAACTGGCGCCAGAAGGCTCGTAACTGCTAGTATGGCAACCAACACACATCTAATCTATAAAAATGTACTACTGTCGGTTGTTAGGTTTCGTAATCTGTACAAGTTGTCTGCGGACTGGCCCATCCCAGTAACGCAAATTGCACTGTATATATCATACTGTTTCGAGACCGGATTGACACCTGCTACTTTTACAACTTATGTGTCGTGAATGCATACACAAGTTATATCAGGCGTTAGAAACCCATATAAATGGTGTATAAACTATTAAATGAGAAGTTTAGTAGGTGCAGTACTTTGATAATACTCGCATGTAAGTCTACTTTCGGTTTACTTACAATCATGGTACACAACACCTCAGTGACTGATAAAAGTTTGTTTAATGTACGGGATGGAACACACTTAACTGACGAGGGCAATTCTATATTTTTAAATCCATTAAAAAACTCAATTATGTCATTCATATCAAACCCAGACATAATAAGGCTTGATTGAACCGTTATTCCTTGCCCGTTATAAATTGGGGGACAAATTAATGTAATTTGCTGTGGCGAAATTCTACCGGCCAAGGGTTTGGAATGTCTCATCGGTAATGCGGTAAATGGATTATCTCCCCTGGCCATGGCTTCACTGGGTTACACTGGTGATCAACCGGCTGTCGAGTGTCCTTATCGCAGTGGATCTATTTTAGTCACCGTCGTATGACTGGATTATCTCCCCTGACCAACGGCTTCACCAATGGTGATCATCCTGGCTGTGGAAGGTGTTTCAGTCTATCGACATTCTAATTCATAAATTTCATCCTAAAAATTTGTCATGGCATAATTAGAGATTAGGGTGTTGCCCGGATCTATTGTGCATAACCCGTGTACTCTCTAATTTTTGGAGCTTGAAGGATGAAAATTAATAGCATTTATTATATATGGCAATAGCAAATTATGGCAATGCAAAATGATAGAAACAGCATATGGCAATAGCAATTAATGGCAATGGCAATAGCATATGATGGCAATGCAAATGATGGCAATAGCATATGATGGCAATAGCATATGATGGCAATACAAATGATGGCAATGGCATATGATGGCAATGCAAATGATGGCAATATATACATGTAGCAAATGTTGGCAGAGAGAGCAAGTGATGAGACATTCCGACCTTTTGGTTGGACATAATTACACATAGCTGCTGTGGCCTGATTTTCCACAAATTAATATCATGCATATAAAAGAGTGAAAACTGTCGGGTGTGTGTTTTTTATCTTTTATTCACATATATTGGGAGTACGTCGTCAAATAATGCGTATTGCTTTTATTCAAAAGACATTTGCTGGAGAAAAACAATATAAACATTATTGATAACTGAAATATGCAATGTTACATATATATTGTTCGTGAATCATTGCGTCTTAATACACGTTAGTGAAATCTCCATAATGTTTTATGTAGCGTTAATCAAACGGTGTGCTAATCAATTTCCTAAAGTGTCTTCCTTGAAAACAAGTAACTATTCTAATTATGTTTAGATGTTCGTCATATGATCTGAATAAAATTCGCAGTGGGTATCTCATTTTGGGAAATGTCCAGTTATATATGTTACCTTTCCATCCGAAATGACACAAGCACTTTCAAAGAATAATTAAAAGAGAGAAGGAGACTCCTTTAAACTCATACGAGAATGTAAAACTACATTCCTTTACCACCCGTATGTACTAGACGTTATGGTATAGACCTGGGTCCGTATTCATCAAGCTTCTTAGCAATATCTTAACTTAAGTCAAATTTTATCAATTTGTTAAACACCTTTCTGTATCGATTTAAGAAGTTATCTTAATAGTGCTAATAAGTTTATGAATAAATAAAACCTCGAGCTAACTATTTATCTTAAAATATATGTTTTGTATGTCAATGAGAGGTTAATAAAGCTATATAATTTAAAATATGTAAACAATCTTACATTTTTACTTAGGTAATATTTCTCATTTAAGTTGCTTCATAAATACGGGCCCTGGAATTATCTATACAAATTAACTGATTATCTAATCTCAAATACCTTGGCCCGCTTAAATTCAACAAAAAACACCGGAAATGGGACGTTAGCAAATTTAAACCGAAAACCTAACGTTAAACCGTTATATGCTCATTTAACGTAAGACAGGGAAATTAACCCGTTTAGAGTGGCTACTGCTATATTACACAATCTGAAATTGATAAGCATTTTCACGTTAACTTTATGTTCAAGAATGTTAAAAAAGTGCCATGTGATCCTCTGATACAGTGTAACATTGACATTGACAAGAACATAAGTACAACAAAAACATCCCATATAAGAAACAATACGCACCTGAGTATCAAAACGATAGTACGTCAAATCTGCACCGCATGTGGCATGGTATATGCCAGTCAGAAAACCAGCGGCATATCCATGTGAATATACTTTCACAACATTCCAAGAGTTACCGAAATATTTAGCGCCGTTGTAAGCATTGGTTAACATCAGAGGCGGGTACCAGATGTCATTAAATGTATACAGTTGCGATTTAATTCCTCCGTAAGAAGCCGGGCCCCATTGCAGAATCTCGTCATGCCATACCAGAATTATTTGACCGAGGATGGAAAATCCTCCTTGAATATCATCGAAATCCCGAATTGTAACGGTTTCGAAAGTATGGTTAACGACGACTGGTTTCGACTGATCGAGAACTGGGCGTTGCCTTCTGTCGTAACCAGTCAGCAAGTCTGACATAAGAATTGCAGACTGGTTAAGTGTTTGGTCCCATGTTGGCGACAGGAGACACCATAATGAAAATACACATATTATATACCGAATTAGCATACTGAACTCCTAATATGGTTATAGTGACAACGATGAAGTTTCACAGTATACCTTAAAAAACTTGGTAACCCATTACTCTAATAGTCAGTTTCTGAAATAAAATAAAGCAATAGATTAATGCAGAAATTATAACTAAACATAGTAGCTTATATTTTAACAATGTCTTTTACAAGTTTTATAAAGTTCCGAATCATAGATTGTTTTTAGTGATTGATGTTGATGAGTCTCTTGCTAAGATCACCCAATTCATTGAGGATTTTAGTATAAATTTGTGTCTTAGAGAACATGCGGACCCGAACTATATTTCTACTAGGTCAAAGTCAATTCTTAAAATCATAGATACTCGTATTGCCTCGTATACAGCTAATCTCTCTTTTCGTCTTCCGAGACCTAGGATTTCCTTTCGTTTGAAATCGGGAATTTAGAAATTTCATAACAAATGTATATTTATTCATAGCAGTTAATATTGATATCATTGTTTGACGTCTTCACTAAGTCAATGTTTTATTTGGGAGAACTCGGGAGAGCTAACTCATTTACTCCTCTACCATGTCTACTAAGGATAATCTTATATTTACGCATATTACTTAGTGTTCTGCTTTCAAGACTGTAGAAGACGAAAAACAAAATAAAACTTTCAAGTTTGTACTGGATACATAGCGTTTTATTTCTAATTGTAGTGCCTGCACCACAATACACATATCTAAACTGTTAACTTCTTGTTTTCCTACCGTTAACAATCACATCAAGCGATATTTTTCGAAAGCTTGGGATAATTTTGGAATTAATTTAGTTGGGTATATCAGCATTTCAGGAGATGTTCTTGATAAAGTACTTTTCTACACACTATATAACTTTACCGCAAAATGATATATAGGGTCCTATAGAAACCACAGCGTCCGAACGCAATGGCATCGTAGGTCCGCACTGTACTGCAAACAAAGACTTGAAACTACAATGAAAGAGTCAAAAAACAACAGAAAGGGTGGTGAAGACAGGGTTACCGACTTGGAACGGTCAGTAGGCAATAAGGCATACTGGTTAGCTTGAATCGATTTTATATGCGCACAATACTCGCTATTATCCTGTCTTCAGCGCCCAAATAGACAAGACAGTGTAAACAAAACTACATCCCATCAAAAGGAAATCTCTAACAATAAAGTCCACATCCAGAGAAACTAACTAAAGATATACATACCAAATAATAAACATCTCAGGATGTATCCAGAATCGTACTGAACAACCATAGTAGTTGCAGCTAAAGAGAAAACCAATCTAGGGTACGACCAGAAAACCCGAGGGACGAAAGCTCATGCACCCACCTCCCTTAGTTGGGGTTTCAGTAGGTACAATCATAGAGTCCCAAGAGGAAGTCCAGTCATCGCACAAGTGAAAAGTGAAGCGTAAAGACTGACTGTAGAGGGGTCAATCACTAAACATGCAGTGCGCTGTAAAACCAAAGGGTTATATCCTTTTCTGACGAACTTCCTGATTAAATGTGTAAAGCGGTCAGGAAACCCGTCAGACCCCTTTAACTTTCGAAGTTTATAGACAACATCTCCAAAAAAATGAGGGTTGTGATATGCCTAGTCGCAGAAGTGTTTTAAGGTTGGTGTTGTACTTTTCCAGCAGGCCCTCGTTGCGGCGGTAGAATTTAGAGAAAGATCTACGTAGTTTGTGATAACGAAAACCCTACTGAAGAAGTTTACTTGTAATAACTTGATTACGATCATTGAAGTCTATAACATCATTACACGCTCTAGCAAATCGAATGAGCTAGGAGATATACACCCCATATGAGGTAGCACGAGGTACATCTCCATCCAGGTGTGGATAGTTGACGATGTTAAAATTGAAATCATCTCTCTTATCATAGATTTTAGTATGAATACAATCATTTGAAATCGAGAGATAAAGATCGAGAAATGCTGCTACTGTATCCGAACTGTTGGCTTTATTCAACGTGAGCTCTGGTGGATAAATGTTAGTAACCATATGAGCAAAGAACGGATTATCAATATTGAGTATGTCATCAAGATACCGAGAAGTATTATTAAAGGCATCAATACTTTCACCGCAAAACCTTATTAAAGACAAACTTTTTGTCCTTTACAAAATACTTTTGCTAAAGAAAAAACTAAATGTTTGAGCTGTATCAATAATAAAGCGTTTCTTACTAACGGCAGTTTAGATAATGAAATTATGTGGACCCGCCCAGAAGTGTGTGATTCACTTGTATTCGTGTTAGATAATATTTTCGTTAGGTATGGAACTACTTTTTATACACAAATACTTTAATATTCGTAACATTTGTATAACAAAACAGTACTTCATCACGGCTACCGTTACCTTATACTTCGAAAAACTTTGCGAAAATGTTATTAACCCAGATCAGATTGTAAAATATAGAAGTAATTTAAGAACTATTCTGCGACATGGACTATCTCAACCTGACTTATATGTTGACGTTATTTACAAACTTAGTGAAATCCTTGGTCATGATTATATTCATATGTTTGTATAAAGTTTATCAACAGAGGTTCAGACCCCTTTTTTTGCAACGCACTGTATTTTAGTGGTTGACCGATTTACAGTTTCCAAATTAGCTTTCATCTTTGATTTTGCGATGACCGACTGATTTACAGATTCCTTATTAGCTTTCGTCTTTGGTTTTGCGATGACCGACTGATTTACAGATTCCTTATTAGCTTTCGTCTTTGATTTTGCGATGACCGGACAGATTGAGTAATCTAAAACTAAAACCTAATCCTAAAATGGATGGTAACGTTTAAAGTTGATCTTCATCCTGTCTTGTCGTACCCTTAACGGTGTATTCTCTCAATTCTATATCTTCTGCCAAGTCACTGAGTACTTCCGTTATGACTGTCTAGGGTTTTGTAGCTTTCTATTCTTACATGCATAATCAAAGGTGTTATAATTGTATGGCCTAGTAATCCGCCTAGTTTAGAAAACATTTTGGAAGAGAATTTTTTGCACTGGTTGTTGAGATGACGGTAGGGTGAGAGTGAGTTATGATGTACCCTAGATACCGGATTAAACCTCCAGTGACCATTTTTTCACTGACCGTTCTAATGAGGTATCCCTATAATCAACCCCGTTTTGTGGAATACTTTGCTTCTAGTTAACTTTATGAATTATATTGTCCTTGTTGACTGTATTCCGTGAATGCGATATTTATTGTCGAAAATAGGACGCTGGGCATTAATGGGTTAATAATTACAACACCAGCAATTACAGCTTCGAAAACACGATCAAACACAACACAACAAACCAATACAAACAGCAGAGAAACGACTAACAATAGCAACAACACAAAAATAATTAATAACAACAATCTTTACTAGGCGGTCTACCACTTTAACATAGTCGTGTTAATATTTTGTGTTTTATTTAGTGTTTATTGTTTTTGTTGCTGTTGTTGTTATGTGTGTTTTCGGGGTAGTGGGGTGTGTGTGTGGGGGGGGGGGGGGTGGAGTGGGGGTGTGTGGGGGGAGTGAGAGGGTTTCCATATCTTTCTACATAACATAACTTTGTTCAGGTAAATTTGACCAAGTCGTTTACTAATCAGTTTACTGTTGCCACTCAACATAATTACCTGAACACAATTATGTTATGGTGAAAGGCATTAATAAATTCAAATGCAAATGGAACGTGTTCTGAGTGTTTTATCAAACCGAGTGCGTTTTAATTAGAAATAAAGTTTGTGAAAATCACAAAAAAAAAAAAAAGATTTTATTCAAGCAATTGCAATATATAACATAAACAAATTGAATCAATATATAGTATGTTTGCCTTGCAATGTTATGTTGATTCGTGACTGGAGAAATGTTAGCAAAAGTAAAATATGTAGTCGATTCGTGATTGGAGAAATGTTAGCAATAGTAAAATATGTAACTCGTCCGGATTTAAAGCTGTTAGATACCTGTCTATGGACACATGAATGGCGTATGAATTTCAAATGATAGAACACTTTATGATACACAATGTTCACTCTTTCGCTTCTCATTTGCTCATTCATGCAAAGTAGAAAATCAACATTATCGTAATATCACAAATAAACAAAATCAACCACATTGAATGGGACAATGAAAAATTCGATCAATGTATATATAGAGGATCTCACATGAGTGCTCATTCATTATTGAATTTATTAAACGAGTTGGCAAAATGATATACTGCGAGTCTCTTGCCGAGCATTCTATCATTTTTGCTAACGAGTTTAATAAATTCAATAATGAACGAGAACGAATGTTAGATTATATTTATCACATAACTTATAACGTCACATGACGTCATAAAACGTGCATTAACGTGACGTCCATGACGTCATTAACGTTATGTTATACCACTAGTGGAATATCGAAAATATTGAATGGTGTTATTACACTCCCACACCGCATGTTGTTTGATAAAACTATTTAATAAACGAGTCTGGTCAATTTAACAATCATGTCGATACTACTTTCGAAAATACGGAGTATTCGCAGACACCCTGTTTACGTTTGCTTTTGGTTATTTCAAACAATTGAAAGCATTTTTTCGGCATATAGTATAACTTGAGGCATATAGTATAAATATAAGTATTTGTTATTGAAGCCCTTGCATGTTTTTATCACACTGACATCCAGTCCTGTCAAGTTTAAATACTTTATTTTAATATACGAAGCAATACTAATACGTACACATCAACTTTATTTATTCTTGTAATTGTTGTTTGTTTCCATGAGTGTTTAGTTTGACTGTTGTCCTTGGATGCTACATTTCCTTTTCGACTTTTTTTTTATCTACTTTGAGTCATAACATTTCTGACAAAAATAACCCACACAACAATCACACCATTTAAACAACATACTCAGCAAACAATACAACGCCAACAACAAGAACATCAATAACAACAACACTGACAATATAAATAGCAACAACACTAAACCTATAATATTAACAACAAGAATAGTATGCTAGTGTACTAACATTACGTGTCCGGGTATTAACTTTCATACCCTATCCAACCCCTTCACCAAGAAGCGAAAATCCTTCTTATAAGCTTTCATATCGCTTAATGGAATTAAGGCGGGATCACATAATGATGATTGTGATAATATTGTAACGAATATATGATGTTGTACCTGAACGATATAAAAAAACATTTATATAAGTTTTCGACTCTCTTAAAATAAACAACAAAGTAAAATCACAATAATGTATATATAAGCTAAACATGGTTGTTCTCTATTAACATTAATAGTCAAATATAATTAAAGTTGCTCCATAAATATGTAACACTTTTAAAACTGTAGACATAAGTATTAACATAAAATCGCAAAACAATCACATCTTACTTTTTCAACTTTAACAATATAGATATAAAAATCGAACAGGAAAAGCGGCATTCAAGGACGACAGTCAACCACAAACACACACAGACACAGATGAATAAAAGGCCAAATAAGTCATCAGAAACACAAAAGGGGTGACAATAGGGCTACCGTTTTGATGAATTGATGAAAAATGATTTTACAATCATCTTTCCTTAATGTCCTATCTTTGTTATCAGTTGAGAGACGGCCGACCTGTTCAGTGATTGCATCGATAATGTAGGCTGGATACTTCAGTTATTTATATTTCAAGCAGAACGAAAACACACACACACGCAATTGTTCTTATCCAGATATGGTCCGAGTCTTTTCCATGTCGGTTCAAACATGGTAGGCCAAATATCCTTTGTTAACCTATTGAACGTTTCCATGGTTACTGAACACTCTAATGGTCATTGTTACATAGCACTAATTGTCACTGTTACGGAACACTTATGTTCATTGTTCAAGTTGTTCGTGCCGAACATTGTAGACAGAAGAGTATGAGAGTGGAACTTTGGAAACGACCGAACACGATAAATACGAACTATTGCAGTCTCGGTTTGATTGAGACTGTTCACGAAGTTGTTTACCTACATTATATGACCGGAAAAAGCCATTCGATGCCTTTTCCGGAGTAAGTCTTTTGATCGCTCGCTCGGGCATTGATTTGTTATAAACCAAACCAATAAGCTCTTCGACTGATACTTCGCTTAACATTACGGTTTATTTACAGAAACATGTTTCAAACACTTCCAATCATTCCAGTTTAGTAATATAAACAGGTTGTGTTTATTAAAGGCAAGGCCGTTATTTGCACAGTAACACTGGATATATTAATAAAAGTTACCAATCCCTCCAAGCATAAATTCTACCAACCAAACTTCCACCCTGAATTTGACAATTAACACTTAATATGACCAAGATCTTTGTTCAACAATTAGTTACTAGCACATTGTAACTATTTAACAAATAATGTATGGTGCTGCAAGTTTATGGACTGGGCAGTCAGACCTAGAATGTTATATGGACCGAAGCTAAGCTGAGGTCCATATAACGTTCTGGGTCTGACTGACCAGTCAATAAACATCATATGGACCGAAGCACCATACATTATTTGTTATATTATACCGAATCTGAACAACAAATTAAATCAAGACGTTTTATGAATTATTTTGACGTCGTTTTTTTCACACGTCCGTTAATATAGCTATCGGAACGGGCGCCCTGTCAATATGCAACTTTATGGACAGGATGATGTCACATTAAACAAAGAGTGGAATATGCAAATGAGGTAAAATATTAATATATATAGTCTCCTCACAGAAAAAATCCACCCTCTTCAGAATGTCCTAGGTCAATTATAGGTGCTGGTTGTACCCGTATCGAGGGAACATATTTACTTGTGTCTGTCTTTTGTGGCAATATATGTATACATGTATATATATTTATATATAGATGGGGAAAAAACATTTATACAGTGCTACAGTTTATAAAAACCCAAGCGCTTTCGGCTTACGCCTTCATCATGGGTACACAAACACGAAAATAACAAATACGAAACAAAAAAACACTAAAATACACGGCAGTTTAAATAAAACTCTTTAAAAAACAACTTATCGTTCGACAGTGTTGCAGAAACTGGATCCTTTGAATAGACACTCTGGAGCCAAATGTGATACTAATAAAGAAACATATCTGGTTGGATGAGGGTAAAACTGTACCCTGACATTTAGTTGTTATGAAGAGAGAGTAAAAATGTAAAAAAGCTAACACAAACCCTACCTCAAAGTCGATACTGATACGGATAAAGTATAAAGCAACTCCAAAGCTAATAAAAACAATGAATAAGGCTAAACAAATTAAATAAAATAAATGGAGATATTTTGATCAAGGGAAGTAACAAAAGTACTAATAATAGAACATTGCTGGTTGGATGAAAGTAAAATTGTACGCTGACATTTATGATTAGTTATGAAGAGAGAGTATGTGAGTGAATAACCCTACCTCTATACATAAGACAAATAATCGATACTGCAGGATATAGTAAAAACAACTCCAAAGTTAATTGAAACTATGAATAAGGCTAAAATAATATATAAATGGAGAAATTGGATCAAGGGAAGTAATAAAAACCGGAGTATGTGTGTTTACATTTATATATTCTGTAAGATGTATCTAGTCCCCTTTGCTGATTCCTACTTGCAATCTCTCCTAGAGTCCATTACATTGACCTCTGGCAACGTCTAAGAAAGTAGACTGCGATCACATGATAATTTGTCACATGACCATAGCTAAGATATAAAAATGGCAACAGAACTTCAACACCGTGACACCACAAACTATCGGCCGTTGATTGACATGTACAAATCGAAAGAAACACGACTTATTATCTACATTTTGATATATAGTATAGGTCAGTACTTTAAATCAAGTAGGTTGTTAAGATCTATGTGATATTGGAAAGTGCTGGTAAGCAAATCGCTGTACTGTTACGCTATGGACACGATTTTGTGGTGCCTATTTTAAAGTTTTGATGGCGGAGTGATATGCCAAAGTACAAACCTTTATTCTACCGCAAAAAAATCCTGAGCATAATTTACTGTACATTTAAAACATTCAAGCCGAAAATTGTTTTCTTTGTAATATAAGCATTTCATATGAAGTTGATTCAGAAAAATATTAGTGTCATAAAGAAATTTTGCATTCGCACCGTTTTTCATCGTTTGCCAAGATTCTTGGTATTTGATGAGACGTTGACAGAGATGTATGCCTATGCAAGGAACGACAACTCTGTGGAGAGATTGTCCTACTGGATATTTTGTGTTAAGCGTCTTATCCAGTACGTTTCACGCAATTTACGTTCTGCGTCGGTCCAATTTTGATTGTGTTCAGTGCATGTCAGAGACAAGTCGTTGAACGTGTGGCCTTCTGAACCGAAGTGTTCGGCCGCTGGTGACCTAGCAAACCAACGTAATTTACAATCGGAGCTATGGAGGTTAAATCGGAAGTTCAACGCCTGCTTTGTTTCACCGACATACTGTTTTTTGCAAATCAAGCACGTCATTAAGTAGATGATGTTTGCGGATTTGCAGTTTGTGACACTTTTGATTGTGTTTTTGGCACCGAGTGAAGATAAGAAATAGTTTGCGGGAGACATGTATTTACAAATCTGACATCTCGATGTATGACAAGGGCCTGACTATCCTGTGGTCTAAATATTGGAGTCGGGTTTCAACTTGGCTGCAACAAGGATGTCGCGGAGACTTTTAGGTCTCCTGTACGCAATAATGGATTTTCTAGGCAGCCTTTTGTTCAGACGTTCTGACTCCTCCATGTGTGACTAGTGTTTATTAATAATCTGTTTCACATTGGGAAGGTCGGGATGGTTTGTAAGCACGAAAGATAAAGTTTGCTCTGAACCACACCATCCTGACCTTCCCAATGTGAAACAGATTATTAATTTTCTATTAATTTATTCCAACATTTTTGTATCCCCTCGGGGATAAACTGCTTTTTGAAAGGTATTTTGTAGATGTATGTATTTTCTCACCCTTATATATATATATATATATATGCCGGATTCCAGCAACTTTATTGTATTGGTCTGAGATGTATGCTTGATATACAATACAAAGGATTCAGACATGTTAAGATTTTCGGCAAATATACTGACAAACAATGTCTTGACTCGGGGCTAGGGGCGTGAACGGTAGCAAGAATATTTCACTACCGTTCATGAAGAGTCTCAATCAAACCGAGACTGCAGTATTTCATATCTATCGTGTTCGGTCGTTTTCAAAGGTCCACTCTCATACTTTTTTTGAACAGGAGACTATTAATTCATTTTGAACAAGAAAAGTATGACGCATGCGTTATATGTAGACGATTTTTAATAATAGATTAGTTTGTGGAGGCTTTGTTTATGTCACATACCTGTAGTCGTCGATATGGAGATGACAGGAAGGTAAAGTGAAGAATTAAAAGATACTGTACGAATACAGATAAGTTTTTATTTGGTCTTAGGTATACATTATTATACATGTTAAAGGGAACATATTCAAGTATTTTCAATTAAACGATTTACACCTGAGCTATTACAAAGGGAATTCCAGTGACCATGCTACAATATAATATAAAAGTCATATTTACTTAAATTTTACAAGTGATTATCATATGGGCCCAATTTATGATCATGTTTTAGATGTATTCAGGCTCAAAATCGCTTCGGTGTTGCCGTCAACGCAATCAACTTTGCATTTTAAATGAATTACAAGTGATCTTATTAAATAATATTTAATTGTCTTTACTTCTTTAATTCGTTATAATACTCAAATATAAATGGGTGCCGATTCGTCTAGGTGTCGAAATGGTTTAGTGCCGAAACGTCCTGAATCGATCTTGATCACACAGACGCAAAAACTTGAGAATTGTCTGCATATATAAATAAGCATTTTTCATGTACTGATCATTGGGACGCTGCTTTAATATTTAGACTAATATACTATATACACAATAGTTTTCGTATAGAAAACAATGTACAGATTCACATGTATACATGATGATTTAAAAGATAACATAGAGCATTTTAGTGATTCTGTATTAATTGGTAAATCTATATTTGAAAATATAATATTGAGTTGTATGAAAATGTACACATGTAAATTTAGCATTTTCGTATCTCATACTTGCAGCTCTGTTACAATTTATGTCTTGTTATGCCGATTTCGTCACTCCGAACTGGCGGTTGTAAAACCCAGAGCCTGTGTGAAACATTCAGTGAAGCGCGCTTGGCAATGATGAGACAGCCCCCATGGAAATCACGAGCGAATAGTATTCGTGTTGTGGTATATACACAGAAGCGCGTAATTGGTTATCCAACTGGGGGCTGTTCGTACGGACGGAGAACAAAGAATTTGCATAAATCTCCAATATCTTTGTAATTAGATCATTTACTTATCAGTGAAAATCATTACCGCAACATGGTATTAATATAACAACTATAGAAGTATGATACATTCAAAATATCGAAACTATTACATACAACAGTAGAATGTTATACTTCTAGATCTACTTGAGATGGTTGCCAATAATTGACCGATCATCACTTTGCTATAAATCCTCTTCTTTCCCAAAACATGCGTATACACGTTCTAGCGGCATATCTTCGCACAACACCAGCTGCGTACATGTGCATGGCGTTTGTATACAAAAACGAGTATGATAATGGACCTTTGGAAACGGCCGAAAACGACACAAACGAAATATTGCAATCTCGGTTTGATTGAGACTGTTCATGAGCGGTAGTGAAATATGCTAGCTACCGCTCACGCCCTCTAGCCCAGGGTTGAGCAGAACTCAATATTAATAAAATCAATAGTACACAATTTTAACCATCCCGAAGATGGCATGCATAGAGTTTATTGCTTCCCCATGTCGTATGGCGTATGGTCCAAGTATCTAATAAAATTAAATGCCCCGAAGAGCGAAATAAACATAATGGAATTTAGTTGGGAGCAGCGGTTATGAAGCCTGCATATTACAAGTAACAGTCAAAAGACTAAATTAAAAAGCAGACAACATACCCATGAGTGGTTAAACAATACCCAGACCCTTTAATCGGCCGGAGAAGTGGAACCACTGAATCGAAAATTAAGAAAGAAAACAAAAAGAAATGAAAAAAGTACCACTGATAATTAATATAAGTATCGGGTTCAGCGATCTCCAAAGATCGAATGAATAACAGTACTGATTGCAAGCTCAGTTGGTTTGAAATATAACTGTAACTGCCTGCATGACATGTCTTAATTAACATATTACGTTGCCAAAACATTAAATTGACATATTATATGACAACAATGTAGGCACAGATGAGTGTGCTTGCTTCATTGATCAAAATTCATTTTCCATAACGACTGCGAGCAGGTAAACGTGCACATTTTGTCAACTATAAGATTTGGCGGTATTTCAGAACATGAATTAATGAATCTTGTTTAGTGCTGTGTTGCGGCCGTAAAAAGTTGCCCCGACTACAAATCAGTAGTGTTATTACTTATTGGTCCTGATCTCAAAGCCCAAATTTGTGTGGCGTTAAAGTAGAATATCGCTTAAAGCGGTGCTAGGAGGCGTGAGAGATATTGCACTTCACATTACCTCTCATGAACAGACTCAATAAAACCGTGTCTGCCACTTTTATCTCTTGTTTGTGTTTGTTGCTTCCAAGGGATCCCCCTTTCAGTATTTATTATCATTCACACTAGCGTTTGTTTAGTGCGGTATGGCGGCCGTACGTTGCCCCGACTACATATCAGTAGTGTTATTACTTGCTTGTCCGTTGAGATCATCAAACCCAAATCGTTGTGCCGTTAAAGTAGAATATCGCTTAAGCCGGTGCTAGGAGGCGTGAAAGATGTTGCACTTTACATTACCTCTCATGCACTGACTCAATAAAACCGAGTCTGCTTCTTTTATCTTTTGTTTGTGTTTGTTGCTTCCAAGGGATCCCCCTTTCAGTATTTATTACTAACCTAAGTAGATGACTGTGTTTTCAGATACCATACCTGAAATGAAGCTTGTTTGTACAGCATTTGAATTAACACGTATTTTTACTTAATTTTCTAGATTGAAACTTTCGTTCGTCATAGCTGAATGGTGGCATATTTCACCCAATTAGTACAAACTAAACCTATTAGGTGAATGTACTCTCAAAAAAAAGAGATTTAAAAGTGAAGAAACGAATAAAAGTTTTACAAGTAACTGACAGTATCCTAAAAATCATATAAAAACTAAAATACTAAGAAAACAATCTTAATGTGGATGTTTTTAAACATTGTAATATATAGTGCACCTGGCAGGAATTAGAACTCATCAATATGAGACTATATGAGAATATATTACATTGATATCATTGTCTAGGTTGTGCCAGTCATTAAAAAGTAAACAACCTGTATAAAAGTTGTTTGATGCAACTTCTGTTTAAATCTCCTGTCTTGAAATTAAATATTGTGAGTAGCATAATCTATAAATAGAATTTGTACAGGTAGTGACCAATCCAATACCATGACCAGGTATATAAATAACATATTTACATGTCACACCTTGTTTCTGTGTTTGTGGTTAACTGTCGTCCTTGAATGCTACTTTTCCTGTTCATTTTGGTGGTGGTGAAGGTGGACCCTTTTACAGTACGCCACTATGCTTTCCTCTTTAATTGTACGATGACCGGACAGGCTGTGGACCCTATGATGACGCCTACCTAAAGCCCATTGGGACGGTGGCGTTTGATGTTTGTCCATGATCTTTCTTGTCGTGCCCTTAATGGTTTATTCTCTTACTGCTGTGGCTTCTGCCAAGTCATTGAGTACCTTCATTGTGGCTTTCTAGGCTATTGTTTTTTTGTATTATATTTACACGAGCATATTTGTGTTTTACTTATATTGCCTATTGATGCTGCCTTGTTGGTTAGAGATTAGATCATGGCGGGGATTTCTTTATTTACACTGTCCTGTTTTAATGGGATGACAGTAGGGTAAATGTGAGGTTTTGTGCACCCTACAACCGGTTTAAACCCCCAGTGGCCTACTTTGCCACTGACCGTTCCAAGGCGGTAGCCCTATTGTCAACCCTTTTGTGTTTGTGATGTCGTTTACTTTTATTATTACTTTTGCCTTCTTGTTTGTCTGTTTCCATGTTTGTTTTTGTGTTTTGTGGTTGACTAACCTCCTTGAATGCTACTTTCCCTGTCCGATCTTTTTATATTTCTTTGTATATCTACTTGTGTTGTAATATGATAGTGGCATAACCTCTTTGATAAACTTGATAATTAAGCACATTCGTGGTGACTTTAGACTCAAATACCGCTCAAGCCTTTGCTTAGAGTGGGCTTGAGGGGTGATGGAAATTATATTACCACTCATAAACAGCATGATACAACCGATTCTGCTACTTTTCTCTCTTGTTAGTGTTTGTTGCTTCCAATGATCCTCTGTTCAGTATTTATTCTATTTATCACTAATAACAAAGTATGTATAAAATTACCATGAGCGAGGATATTACGTATATATTAATTGTCACAGAAAAAGTCTTGAGTTCATCAGATCTTGGTTAATAATATCATTGTTCAACGAGGTTTTACGGTAACGGTAGTTCTGGTGGAGTTGCATACGAGTATAAGTTAGACGAAGGTTACGCATGTTTAATTTCTCAACAGACCACAGCTCTAGAAAACAATGAAAAGTTAAAAAAAACATATACCCCGTAAGAAGTTGCTTGGGGAACTTCACCGTCTAAGTGGGGGATATTTTAACATGCCATAATTGAAATAGTCTCTCTTTTTTAAATTTTGCTGATTGTTTTTCCTTTTTTGTCGAGAGCTTTAAATCAAAGCAAGAAGCAACATTATCAGAAATATTAGCTTTTTTGTGTAGTATTTCTTAAGGATATATATTATAAGTGACAAGTACACTTATTGTTGATACATTGCTGTTCATAAAATGCAATTGGAATGTCAAGGTAAAAGATAACCAGCACGGTAAAATAGATATATCTTCACCATTTGTGAAATACAGTCGAACTTCGATAGCTCGAACACCGGTGATTCGAATACCATCGGTAACTCGAACACATTTTCCGGTCCCGACACAACTCCTATATAATTCAATGTAATTTAACCTCGATTATTCGAATATAATTTCTCGAATACCACGGCTCGCTCGAATACTTGTTACGGTCCGAAGGTCCATTTTTGTGTGAATGTAAACCTCGCTTAATCGAAGGTGATGATCCGTTGCCATATTAATTGTAATGGACGTGGTTGTATTTGTTTGTAGCAAAAGAATAGAGTATGATAATGGACCTTTGGAAACGGCCGAAAACGACACATACGAAATATTGCAGTCTCGGTTTGAATGAGACTGTTCATGAGCGGTAGTGAAATATGCTAGCTACCGCTCACGCCCTCTAGCCCCGAGTTGAGCAGAACTCAATATTAATAAAATCAATAGTACACAATTTTAACCATCCCGAACATGGCATGCATATGGCGGTGGACATGGAGTTTATTGCTTCCCCATGTCGTACGGCGTATGATCCCAGCGAAATAAACATAATGGAATTTAGTTGGAAGCAGCGGTTATGAAGCCTGCATATCACAAGTAACAGTCAAAAGACTAGATCATAATGCGAAAACAGATAAAGTTGGCTGTTAAAGGTGCGAACATTTATGATTGAAAAGCGATAATAGACAAATAAAATGTATGTTTAGTGAACTTCGTTTACTGTTAATTACGATAAAGTAAACACGGTTGATTTTCTAATTAAGTATTGTTTGTTAATTTGTTTTAATAAAAATAAAACAATAATTAAAATAAAGTGTGTTCTTTTTTTAATTAGATAAGAGCATTTCCCGAGTATGTTTAGTGAACTTCGTTTACTGTTAATTACGATAAATTAAACACGGTTGGTTTTCTAATTAAATTACGTTTGTTCATTGGTTTTAATAAAATAAAACAAGAATTAATGTGTTCACTTTTTAATTAGATAAGAGCATTTCGCGAGTGATTACTGATTAGTAATTTAACGGCTACATGTGTATATAAGGAGACGGTTTTCATAACGTCTAAATATTTATTCAAATTATGTGCTACGCTATTGTCTATTCTATTAAATTGTATGTACCGAAACCAGTCTTACCTTGTTCTCATTATTCGGACTTCCGGAATGTATGTTAAAATCTATTTAGGCGGGGACCCAAGCCTGAAAAAAACGAAAACGTTTACCCAGAAAGATATACTCCTGATTTTTTAAATATTAACAGATGGGGGTCTTGTACATATGAAACCACTGCCACGGTATGGACTTCTGGCATACTTTGCATTTTGTAACAGCATCGCGATTTCTACGGTAACCCATTCGTACCAAACCAATATATAAAAATCGCTGAACAAACATTCAAAGAAATTTGCACACGTCCTTTTAGGCAAATACAGTTCCAGTATTTGAAACCTATATGTGTATATGAAATATTAAACTACAGAATCAAGACCTGATTATGTTACACTTTACTAATTTTAACAAGAGTCATAGACCTTTTATGAATTTAGTTTTGTCCTGTGCCAGGGATAATGCGAATTTCTTGTGTTCACAATAACTGCAGTAAACGGTTTCCGATTTCCACTAAATGTTGTATGGTGTTAGGCCTTATACCTACAAGGCCTTTGACAAGTTCAATACTGAGTAAAACTGACACTTGCTTTACAAAGTTATTACCCTTGGTTATTGAAATAATAGGCACATTTTAGCTTGAGTACACACATTACTTAAGTAAACGGATTCCGATCTTCACATTATTTATTGTGAGACTTTATATGAATATGAACTTTGACAAGATGACAATGAGCAGAATTGACACCTGCCTTACTGAGTTATTGCCCTTGATTATTGCGAAAATGCAAATGTCAGTTTTCGTAAACAATACATTAAATCAATTGGTTTCGATTTTCACACAGTTTGGCGTGTAACTTTATATCAAACGGATTTCAGACAGGTTAGACGAGTATCAAGTTATTGCTCTAAATTGTCGAAAAATTCCATCGTCTGATTGTTTCCTACTTTACTTTGAAATATCATCAACTACTGTGTAATATTCTAATTGAACAAAGGGGATATCGTCCTCTGACTAAGGAGCGTGATTGTTTTCACGATGATTGTAATAAATAGCATTTGATTTTCCATGCTTTTGGGGGTAATATTATTAAGGTCTCGGTTTTGTTTGACAATGAGAACAATTGAGGAGTTGTTTACAAAGTTATCGCCCTTGATGTTTGCAAATATTTAAATTTCAGACTGAGTACACGGCAACTACAGTAAACGAGTTCTGATTCTAACTAATATTTAGTTGAAGGGTTTTGGACAATTACATTATGTGGACTTGTCATGTAGTTGTTTTCGAAGCATTTATATTCATATAAGATAATATTTTTTACACATATGGAACTAGTTAAGTATGACACTACTGTTTATAGACAAATTCTTGGAATCCCAAATGAGAACGAAATGTGCAACTCTTGTTGCAGATTTGTTTTTGTTTTGTTATGTTAGAGGTTTCATTTTTAGTCTTTTACCAGATACGCTTAGGCAGATGTAATTGAAGCCTTTTATTATACCTCTTTGTATATGGATGATATATTGGACAATTACAACCCTTTCTTTTCTTTACTACATATACTTTCTTTCCAAAGAACTTCACCTCAAAAAAAGCTAATATTTCTCATAGTTGCTATATCTACTTTACTCGATTTACATCTCGCGATTGAAACTGAGAAATAATAAGCCAACTCTATGACAAGAGAGATCATTTCAATTTTGACACTGTTAAGGGCACGACTAGACAATATTAAAGACAACCATCGAACGTTACCGTCCTTTCATAGGTCAACAATCTTTCCTGCGATCGCACAATCAAGTGGAAAGCAAAGCGGAGAATTGTAAATGGGTCAACCACTAAACATGCAGTGCGTTGCAAAATAATAAGGTGACAACCACCTTTGATAAGCCTTTTAACAGTGATCATTACTCAATCTTTACCAGGATCACCATGTGACTATGTCAACGTCTTAGAAAATAGTCTGCGATCACGTCATAATTTGTCACATGACCATAGCTAAAATATCAAAATGGTTATCAGAAATCATCTCCGCGACCTGATACCATTAATGCCATGGGGTGGTGCTGAGTGGTAAACAATCGAATGAAACTCCGCTTACTTTGGACATTTTTGATGAATTCAGGTTAGTATTTTAATTTTAGGTAGGCTGTTTAGAGCTATGAAATTTTAGAAAGTGATGGTAAGAACAAACCAATTAATGCACCTCTATGGAAAACGCATGGTAGAGTCCATTTTGATTGTTTTAATGGCAGAGTGATATGCCAAAGAATACATTTTATTCTACCGCAGTATAATGCTGAGCAAACAGTAGTGTTTATTCACTAAAATAAATATTGAATAAGAGCAATAAGCTTATATTTGAAAAGGTTTGCGTGACGTTTACTGCATTCGTTTTCAAGAAAGTAATAACGACCAAAATATATTAATCCAAAAGTTAGCATAAGCTTTAGCTCAATATTGTGTTACGTGATCTACAGCGGCAGTAAGACAGGACGTTATACCTTTGGAGATGTCTGTAGTGGTGCAGACACTAGAAATAGGAAGAAAGTGTGCTTTATTAGGCTGTTTTTGTAAATTTGGAATACCGTACATAGTTGGAAGTTTGTTTTGCTTTTCATCTACTCCAGCTTTAATAGTGCTTCATTGAGTTTTATATCCGGACAAAAATAACCCTGATTTACTTAAAGTATTGCCAGAACACTTCTGCTACAAGGTCTGTCACAACGTAAATACTGTGCTGACTATATGTACAGACTTTTTAAGATTATTGGTCATTATCACATTCATACAATCTGTGTTAAACTTGTTAACAAACATAACAAAATAGGATATGACCCTATCATTATGCAATGCACTGCATGTTTAGATGTTTACCCATTTACAGTTCGCCACAATGCTTTACAATTAATTTTGCGATAACCCGACTGATTTTGAACCCTATGATAACTTCTACTCACAGGAATTTATTACGATATATAATATAGAAGGCTAGAAAGAATATAGTTATAGTATATGTATATAGTAAAGGGCCTTCTTCTGCTCTCTATCTCTATCTTTCAATACTATATATCGTAATGAATGCATGTGCTTGTACCTAAATAGGCCTCATTTTTTATTTAATATTGTCTGATCGTCATCATTCTTTTTTTGTCCTGGCTTCTGACAAGTATTTGCTTTGTGGCTTTCTGGGAATTTCTATTCACATATACATGAACATTTTGTAATATACTTATATTGCCTACTAATTGCTATTCATACTTCCTAGTTTGTAAGGTGTTATAGCCTGGCTGGTCGAATTTTATTGGAATGAAAATAGAGTAAGAGTGGGGTATGGTGCACTCTAGAACCTGGTTTAACCCCAGCAGTCTTTATGTCACTGACCATTCCAAGGAGGTACCCATATTGTCACTGACCATTCCAAGGAGGTACCCACATTTAAACCGTTAGAGTTTGCCATTTCGCATACTTTGCTCTTTTCTATCCTTGTGATTGGTGTTTGTTTCAAATACGTGTGTTTGGTTGATTGATTGTGTTCTGTGAATGTTATATTACCTTCTCGACTTTTATACCATAATTTGTTTTTGACTCGAAATAGGATATGGATCACATTTAGTGATACTTATAGTTTTAAACTTTAAAAATGATTCTATTACACTATTTAATACATTGCGTCTCATGGATCAAGGCGATACAAACCGTAGGAAAATATTCAAGTTCATGATGTGTTTGAGAAACGTTGACAAACATCTTAACCAGAAGTTGCCTGTTCAATCAATTAGAACCAAGAATTGAAACTCAAGGTCACAGAAACACCAATGTTGGTTGGACAGTAAATGATCATATGTAACAAAGTGCACATTTCAAATAAATCATTAGATAGTATTCAAGATGTTTTGGAGAAACTCTGTCGGACGTCATACCCAAACAATAACGTCGCTCAATCGCCTTCCAACGAAACTAGTTAATACAAACGCCGTTATTTTTCTGATAAATACAATCAAACGTCTGTGACAAAATAGTGAACCAATTTGGAAGTTTACAATTTGATAAGACAGTAATTGCAGTAACTTCTATTCTATTTTCAAGGTAAATTAAAGGTCCATAACTGTATTAAGAAATCTAAAAGCTACCATCGAACGGATTCTAAATATCTGCCAGTATGTTAATGTTATTAAGACATCACACTAAACGATATGGTTTAAACCCTTACACAATTCAAGATAGTTGTTGCAATAACCATATTTTCTAAGTAAATTAAGGGCCATACCTCTATTCCAAAATGGCAAAACAATTTGATGTATCATAAATATTATTAACATATACTGGTATCCTATTTGTATATAAAATTTCCACCCAAAATGTCGTTTAATTTTCAACAAAACTTGATTAATTAACATAAACTCAACACAAAAATGTACTTTCGTAGATAATCAGGGGCCATAACTCTATTTAGAAAAGGCAAAGGTCCACATTGATCGTAAGGAAGTGATGTCTGTTTGATATAAGGCTTCACAGCAATTTAAGTTAAAATCCAAAATAAGAAAAAGAAACCTTGCACCTAAGCATTACCCAAAATGTGCATTTTTGTTAAGTAACTCAGGGGTCATAACTCTATTCTGAAAAGGAGAAAATCGGTCTTGCTCGTAAGAAAATGACATCTTAACGATATAACCTTTTACAGTAAAGTTGGTTTTAACCGAAAACAATTTACAGAAGTTATTAACAACGTGCATGAAAGCTTTAGCCAAAAGGTGTATGCCCGTCCCTCCCTCCACCCATCTGCTCGCCATATCCAATCATTAAACCGCTTTTGATTTAAAAAAAATTAATTGAAAATTGCATTCGGCATAAACAGAATATAATTAGGCGTGCATATGTCTTATTTATGTACAAAAAAAAATCATATCGCTAAAATATAAACTTGTACACCTTTTTTCTTTGAATATCAATATTTTCTTATCACTTCCGGGCTTCCGTAGAAAATGCGTTGGTGTTACGAAATGCAAAGAATACCATTAATCCATACAGTGGTTTCGTATAGAGTACAGTTTCTGCTAATGATATGCAAAAAATCACGAGTATATCTTTCCGGGTAAACCAAAAGTGTTTTTTGCACGATACGAGAGGTTGGGTCCCAGCCTAATTAGTGTGATATTTCTTTAAATAAATGATAAAACAAACACATTGTTGCAGCTTTTCTTGTATTTTCAGTATAACAATTACATGTTATATATCCGTTATGAGGTTTAAACAAACATGCATGAACATAAAAAACATACCGAAAACGATACATCACGTACACAAGTAACACTATTTCGGGTGGTACACAAATTCGGATAGATATTTCGGTTTTTATCGTTACCTCGATGCCCCGAAGCCACCGATAGCTCGAAAATATCCCTACGGTCCCGCTGACTTCGAGCTATCGAGGTTTGACTGTAGTTGCTCAATATGTGTTCAATGAATTGTATTAATATATACACTGAACCACCACGGCCCCTGTCAAACACAGAAATAATGCGGAATGGACATATTATACACGGGGACACTAACATTAATCTTGATCACCGAAGTAACACCGAATAATTCTTGAATTCTGCTGGACAAGTAATCCTTCTGTTGCGCACAATCATATTCTCTTTCCTACAGGGGGATGATTTTAAAAATTAACTTTGATGAAATACAGACGAATTTAGCATGACTAAGAAAATTGATGTTAGAAGTCTGAATTGCATTATTAAATATATTAAGGAGCTTTTTATTTAGCAACGAAGGGTTAAGAAAAGTGAACCTATTATAACCGGAAATGCTGGTGAATAATACTGATCATACTACAACAAAGTGCATACACATTATACTATGTATATACCATATATATATAAAGTTAGAAATGATATATAAAAGAGTATGAGAGTGGACCTTTGGAAACGGGTGAACACGACACATACGAAATATTGCAGTCTCGGTTTGATTGAGACTGTTCATGAATGGTAGTGTAATATGCTAGCTACCGCTCACGCCCTCTAGCTCCGGGTTGAGCAGAACTCAATATTCATAAAATCAATAGTACATAATTTTAACCATCCCGAAGATGGTATGCATATGGCGGTGGACATAGAGATTTTTTCGTCCCCCTGTCCAACGGCATATGGTCCCAGTTTCTAACAAAACATTATGCCCCGAAGAGCGAAATAAACAAAATGGAATTTAGTTGGGAGCAGAGGTTATGAAGCCGGCGTTTCCCAAGAAACAGCCAAAATACTAATTAAAAAGCAGACAACATTTCCTAAGAGTGGTTAAACACCCTTCAAAGTAGTGATAAGGCATCGATTATTCTGTAACCAGAGCATTTAGAGATATACTATTCGCCCCATTGAATAAACCTTAGTAGTACAAGTCACGTGACCTCAGGCGGTATACTTGGTAGCTAAAATCACAAAACGTAACGTGTACTCCATCCCAAAATTTGCGCTAAACGACATACTTTTATATCATTAACTTTTGTAATTTTCCATTGTTCAAGTAGAATATAACTGAGGTTACAGAATAAAAGGAAAGCCTGTAACTGATCTGAGCAGACCCTTCTATTTTTGTTTTTCCAACGCTCGTCATATACGGTATTTATTGAAAGTCATTTATCATGAACATTCATACAATTATAATTAGTTTTTTCATCACATGTATCTCACACGATGACACTTATTTTTGAATGCCACATACATGTACTACGTTACTGTTTATTATTCACAAGAATGCTCATGACAATAGAAACGATTATCACAATGGTAAAAAAGAAAAATGTTATACAGATGGTATCAACTATGAAACTGACGTCTTTCCAGGTCACTGCTTTCTCTTCAGCGCTATTGTCGTCGTCTGGAATCCATACCATTTTTGGTTTTTCCGTTTCTTGAGTGGTATCCGGAATGTGTATGCTCTTTGTCTTGTTACGTAGTTTGCATTTTGCCTTTACCTTTACACATGTCAACGCTCGCGTTGCCGCAGCAATACATGCGGGAACTGGTGCCTCGTTGTCCTTGTGGTACACTCGAAGATTCAAAATGACACAGCCACACATAAGAGTACTTAGAATAAGGCATACCATCAAGAAATAGCTGAGAATGGACATGGGACTTGACGTTTTGGGCAAATTGTCCCCAACCACAGTCAGAAACACAGCCTGGGCAAGAAGCACTGTGACAGAAAATGACAGGCGCTCACCAGACTCGGCCGGCAACACAAAAACTAAAACATTTATCACCAGCATGATAATTATCGGCAAAATAACGTTTATTACTAAGAACGCCGGCTTTCGTTTTATTGTAAAAGAAAATGAAACGGCATCACTACCGTAATCGAGATATAGTGCAGAAGTCTCTATTAGGTCCCACTCGCCGTTTTCGAAGTAGTAGGTCAGCTTTATTATATCTGTCGTCGACATCAGATTGATCTCTGCTCGAGTATAGTCCCATGACATAAATACCAGCTGACACCTCTGTAATAAAAACATTGCTTTAACAACTAAACAAACATGTAAATAAACATGTATTACTTTAATCGATACGATGTGACTATTCATTATTAATTGTTTTGTAAATAATTGATCTAAAGTTTAATAGTAAAATCTCTAAACAATCCTACTTGTAAATAGTACTGACTTTAAAGTCAGAGTCAGATACCACACTGTGTAACCAAGAACGCGTCATATACGGTCTGACGTTGAAGTAAACGTACCATTGCCTGTATTTTCTGTTGAAATTGACCGTACACATGTGGTTGCACTTAGCCAACCAGGTAATTAGTATGTTTCCAAGTCATTACGATACGGTATAGTTCAAACGTGTAATACAGATTAATGTTTTACATTCTTATATATTATTTATCCGATATTCTTGCACTTTGTTCAATCATGCGTGAATTGACGTATAAAACCGAATATATTCACACTGAAATAACCCCTTAATATCGTACTTGCTGATCATAATTTCTTTATTTTCTATTTTTAGCCAGCATAAAGGTACCACGTATTAACGGTATGTACGTTATGGGTAGGGGATTGGGTGAAATATACGTTTCTCCCATATCCCCGTGTTCACCCTTCCGCTAGTGATCTTACTTTGAACCATTAAACCCAGTGTTATATATCTAGTTTGTTTATTTCACTAGCCATCCGGAATATGTCTCGATATGTCTCGATCGACAAAATAGTGTGTTGTTATTTGAGTTTGCATTTTCGAACTTCGGATTTTCAGAATTCAAATCTTCCATGCTATTCACTTGGTCAAGCCATACGATTAATCGAAATTATATTTTGAATGCTTGTTAAATACTACTAACCTGCCGTGTGTGTCATTAAAAGGGTTTGGTGGTTGGGGTGTAATAGGACGAGGAAAAGGGACACATTAATTTCGAAGGATTTTAATTAAATATTTCCGTGTGACCATGTAATACTTACTAACGGAGAAAACCAGCCTGTTATTGGTTTGTGATGTGTTGGTTTAATGGTCCCACTTTTTACTTTTTTTTTTTCTGATTTGGGATTGGTCAAAGAGATTTTCATTGCGTGAAGAACAATATATAAATAAAATCCCATCTCCGTCAACGCAAGTGTTTCCGTTACAAAAATGACGTACTCTTCAAAACCGGACCCGATACACATTTAAATACAATTGGTTAAATCATCGATATAAAGATCGAAAAGGAATAGTAGCATTCAAAGACGACAGTCATCCACAAACACACACAGAAACGAAGAACAACGTTAAAGATGAATAAAAAGCGAGATAATACATCAGAAACACAAAAGGGTTGACAATAGGGCTACCTCCTTGGAACGGTCAGTGGTAAAAAAAAGGCCGATGGAGGTTTAAACCAGGTTCTATAGTGCACCAAACCTCACCTTACACTATTGTCATCCCAATAAACAGGACAATGTAAACAAAGATATTCCCGCCAGGTTATAATCTCTAACATATAAGACAGCATTAATAGGCAATATAAGTAAAATACATAAATGATCAAGTATATCATATAAAACCCAAAAGCCTAGAAAACCACAAATTAAGTACTCAATGTCTTAGCAGAAAACCAGAGCAGCAAAATAACAAACAGACAGATTAAAGACAATCATCAAACGCACCGTCCTATAAGGATTTAAGCAGACGTCATCATAAAACAACAATCTGTCCGATCATCGCACAATCAAAGATGTAAGCATAGTGGCTAACTGTAATGGGTCAACCACTAAACATGTAGGACGTTGAAAAAAGGATAGGGTAATAACCTCTTTCGATAACTCTTTAACAAGTTTAATAAAGATTGTAAGAAAGTGATTATGACCAAGGATTTAACGAAGTTGGTAAATCACATCACCATAGTAAGTCCTTGTCGCAGAAGAGTTCTTAAATTACTTTTATATTTTAAAAGCAGATTCAGGGTTACGATAATAACATTTTCGCACAGTTTTTTCGAAGTTTATGGTAATGGTAGTCCTGCTGGAGTACCTTTTCTAGTACGGAAAATCAGTAATGGATGTAGATACATGAACGAGACGTAATAGTTGGCCATTACATAAGTAGCTCCATTAACGTCTGTATATTTTTGGTATTAATTAAAGCACTGTTGAGTTCCGGTTTATTTCCGACGCACATGCGCAGCAGGGAAAGTATTACGGTTATAACGAACGCCATTTTGCTTTAATGACATAGACGGATCCTGGTGTTCAGTAGATCGACGGTATACGTTACATTGGATATTTCAAGCCATTGTAATAAGTGCAAAATCGTGGGCGAAAATATTTTTGGGCGAAGGTAAGTACCGTAGATAAGTTTTGGTAGGTAATATGGCATATGATGGTTTTCGTGGAGAAGTAGGTCATGTTTCACGGGGCTGTTCAGTTCATGAATGTGTGGCTATGGCTGTGGGCAGTGTTGAGAACTTGTCACAAGCCATTACGGGGCTTATGTGATAGGGCTGTTGTGGAGTGTCTGTATGTATTATAAGAATATGTTGAGTGTGAAGAAGTTGGCCTATGTGGGGCATGTGTGTTATTGTTTTTTCTAGGTTGTTATTGTTTGCGCATGCGCATAAGTTACGATCAAGCTGTCACTCACTTTACGACAGCCATCTTGAAAATTTTATTTGTGTTGTTGTTGGTTTTTAGTTCAAGCAGGAAGTGTTGGTGAAGACTTCATTTGAAAGGACAGGTGGGTAGATGTAACATTGATGTAGTGTGCAGTTGACGTAACTATGAATCGTGAAGTGGAATCAGAATAGCTGTCGTTGTGTTTTTTCGAGGAAGACTTTTGGCGGGAAAGTTTGTTGTTCATCCGTTTGCTCGCATAGATGGTTCGAAATATCTTTCAAGAGCATTACTACGTCTTGCACAATAAGTGAAGAAATTATGTTTTTATGAAAGCTGAAGTTAAACAGATTTCCGCACGCCACAGACCTTGATGGGAGGGCCTCGTGAGAGGCTGCTGTCAATGTCTTCCCAGCCATGTCGAAATTGATTGTTTGTTTTGGTATGGTAGTTTTAGTTTGAGGTGGTCTCGGACCACCAGTTTTCCTGGGTAGAACCAGTACTGTACACCTGCTGATGCGTATGGATGAAAAGGCAAAGTAAATGGTTGCTGCGCATTTTGGAAAGTGAACCTGGTGACGTAGAAAATTATGTCATTGACCAAAAGTGACACAGAGACCGATCACAGAGCATTGAATCGGTAGTTGCTCATAACTGCGATAGTCGTGTCTCTGCGATAGTCGTGTCTCTGCGATAGTCGTGTCTCCGCGATAGTATAGAATGATAGAGAGAGAAAGAGATTGTCTTAAAGGGTTTGCTGTCTGAAATACCACTTGAAAATGTGAGAAAGCCATGTAAACGCTTGTTGTTCCCAACAGGGTGAGAAAGGTCGTGACAGTACAATACAGGCAAACATTGCATGTGCCGCAAAGTTTTGTTTCTCTAAGTAGTTGTGCACGACGTCCTACGTGTGTTTTTTGTATTCATGTGTAAATATGCGTTTCGAGGGCAATTTGATTGTATGTTCTGTCTTACAGATGCCTCGTTATATAATAAAAGCCTGTAAAAGGCGTATTCTGTACAGGCCTGTTCCCAACTGTAAAGTTGACTATTTTCCCCTAAATATAGCAGGGATGTGTCCAAATCAGAAGGCAAAAATTGTCTGAAAATGTGAAGAAAAGGAATAAATATGCAATGTTTGTCTGCTGTGGGTCTGAGAAGTTATAATTATAATCAGGGAGTACGTTATAGGGAGGAGAAACGGGCTCGTTTTGCCGATTTATGTTGTCGCGCATGTGTTTCACTACTCCGTGAAAATGACTACTTCCGGTTGTTTCGCGAGTGTGTGAAAAACAGCAAATTCTTATAAATTATTACACTTACAAACTCAATAAAGGTGCTGAATGTAAACATAAGTATTATTTATTCACATTGTGTCCTCTGATACAGAGCGTGTATTTGTTTGCATGTTTAAAAGCACATTTTACCAGACAGTTCCGTGTAACAAAGATGGCGCCACTCTGCACCAAATAAAAAATGGTGACAGTGTATAGCTATTGCAAACGAGATACGAGACTACGGGTTATTTAGGCATTAATAATAACAAAAAGTGAATAGTAAACATATTTATCTTTGTCAAGAAAGTAATTTCATGGTGGTGATTATAAGACAAAGCCTAAAAAGAGGTGATGAAAATGTGCCTTTTGAGATATCAGCTAAATTTTTAATTTTATAGAATTTAAAATGGTGTGGAGCTATTGCAAACGAGATACGAAGTATGGGTTATATTAGGCAATAATAATAACAAAAAGTGAATAGTAGACATATTTATCTTTGTCAAGAATGTAATTTCGTGATGTTGATTATAACAGAAAGCCGTAAAAAGGGGCTGTTAAAACTGCCTAATTTGAGATGTTGGCTGAAATTTTAACTTTTCAAATGTAACGCGCTTACGATCGATTTACCTGTATCGATAAAATAGTAAATGGCGGCGTTCTAGCGCGACAACATAAATCGATAAACTAAAGCGTTTATGAACCCGTTTCTCCTTCCTATAACGTACTCCCTGTTATAATTAAGGTATATAATGTATGGAAATTTGTCAAATCGTAAATTTTTCCCAAAATGAGAGAAAGTGCGTTCTTCTCTACCAAAATTGGCAGGCCTGGGCCTCTTCCAAGTTTGGTGCGAAGAAGCCCTGGAGTGATGTGTGTGCTACAGAAAATAATATGTGACCTCGTGTGTTTCAAAGATATTGTGTTGTCTTGTGTTTGCAGTGGTCTGGTTGGGTAGGCAGCTGCTAGACGATTGTGGAGTTTGCAGCCTATATGCATTGTGGTGCCCTTCAGTTTGTATACAGGTATGTGCTGATGGTATTCGCTATGTACCTTATATGTTGTCGCGCATTGTTAATATAATACATGTCGTGGGTAAAGCGCCATGACGCAGATGGCATATGGAACGTCTTACAGCTGGGTTGATCAACTGGCATGACCCAGATGGGAAAGGCACAGCATGTCAGGTGTTAAAATTGTAAGCGAGAAGTGTTTGTGGTCAAAAATTAAGTGGAACATTTCAGTTTTGTTGAGTGTTGTGAGAATATGGCAGTTTAGTAGCGAAGTAGTTAGCGATTTGTGGGAATGCTCACAATTTCAAGAATATGTGCAATGGCTGTATTGAGAAACTCACGCATGGTACTTCCTTTTCAGGGAGAGTAGATAATTGAGAGGATAGATGGGTAGATATATATTCATTTATGGTGCAGGTTATGTATAACTCAGTAACTGTGACGCGTTTCATGAATAGTTATCGGGTGTCATTGTGAGAATGGCTGTGGAAGGCTTATAGTGGATAAATTTCTTTTATATCATTTGTTAGCTCACAGATACATGGTGCGAAACTGCTTGCAATATTATTATTGTTGTTGCAAGTTGTCATGTGCAAATAGGCAATTGAAGGGCAATTCCATTCGCTTGCTGTTGTGGGGTATTGCATGTTTGATGATGTTGTGGCTTATAAATTGTGGTCTTTTGTATGTGGGAAGGAATAATATGTGACATATGTGACGGTTTGACATGCGCTAACCTGGAGGGGTGGGAATACAATTTGGTACGAAAAGCGATGGATTGACGTGTATGATACTGGAAATATTGCCTGATCGCATGTATGTAAATCTTCCTTGCATTTGTGGAGAAAGCCTGTATTATACAATACTGTGTTTCCTTGTCTTTGCAGTGGTCTGCTTCAGGTGGCAGGTGCTAGGCGATTGTGAATTTTGCAGCCTGTTTGCAGTGTGGCGCCCTTTGCTTTCTATTAAGGTAAGTCCTGATGGCAGTCGATGTGTACCTTATATGTTTTAGTGCAATGCATGTGTGATAGTGTCTTGGGTAAGCCGCCATGTGAGAAAGTGAGTGCACCATTACAGCTTTACAGGTGTTTTGAAAATACGGCATTTAAGTCGAAAAGTAGCTTTTGCTTTACGAGACTGGTCGCAATTTGACGAATCTGTGCAAAGGCAGCATGCAGTACAGCACATGCATGGTGCTTTCATTTCACGATTAATTGATATGAGGGGATAGGTGGCAGGCCTGTCATGGGTATTCTTTTCTTGTGCAAGTACTAGCAAAATGAGAGGAGAAGGAGCCACATGTGAGAAATAAGAGTTGAAGTCGTGAAAGTTGGAGTATTTGTTCACCATAGAACAAAGTCATTTTGAAAATAAGCGGCATATATGCATTGATACATTTTGGTCTGGCAGGCACATTTTGGCAAATGTAGGAGGTGTCGGCGAGCAAAAAACTGAATTTAGCGGACGTTTACAAGCTATGTCTGGTGTTACAGTATGTGCAATGTTTTACATCTTCACAAAAGTTATATAGGACAAGTACGGCGAGGGGAATTATATCAGATAAGGCCATTCCTCTGATCTCATAATTCATTTTAATAGTATGTATATCTAGCAATAGGAACTAATCACATTCGATTTCTTAACTTTTCAACACCCGACAAAGTTTCCTGACTCATTAAAAAACATCAACCATAGTTTCCGTTGTCGTTGTTAGATTGTACGTCTTGATGGCTTTTGATGAAACTTAATCACCATGATATTTGAAACTTAATCACCATGATATTTGGGATAGCCGCTCTTAGATTCCTCTGTTGCGCGTCCGCATTAAATTACTACAAATAAGACTTGCATATGCCGATATATGCATCCTTCAAGTCTCCTTTGTTTATTTCAGTTTGATCGGTAAACGGTCCGAAGTTGAACATGTGGAAGGTGCCATACAGACCTGAGTGGAAACAACCCCTCCAAACAAAATGTAAGATATCACAAATGCATAGGTTCATTGCTGATGTTGTTCATGTTCGCATTGCATATATGCTCACACAACACCTAGCCTGCTTTCACTACTGTCAGTAGAAGAAAGGACTTTGTGTGGCAGGAATTCAGAGTTCGGATTGCATATGTGCTCACACAACACCAAGCCTGCTTTCACTACTGTTAGTAGAAGAAAGGACTTTGTGTGCCAGGAATTCACAATTAGGCGAAGTCGCTTTAAACTTCGCTCTAATTTGACTGACTTTGTTTTTCATCCATGTTGGGCGAAATTGGAGTCGTCGGCAATATGCAAAACTGCGAACTTATGTGTGATTTATTGACGGGTAATTATTTTGTCAGCAAATAAGTTTCATTTTAAGGTGCAAATTGAGATATACATTGAGATTTATGGGGATTAATTGAGATATCTGAATACAAATATCTCAATGTAAATTGAAATATCTCACGATAAAATGTGATATCTCAACATGGAGCATCTCAAGATAAATTGGACATATATTGAGATATCTCTAGATGTGGTGCATCGTGGAGTATTACAATATACATATTTTACTGAGTTGCTCATAATCTGGGTTTCGTAGCAATGCAAATTTCAGATCGGCCAGAAATTCAAGATGGCCGCCACAGCTAAAAATAGATTTTTAAAAAAGAAGTTTGTAGCGACTACATCTTGAAAACTATAAGTGATATTGATATGGGACTTTTTGTAAAAAGATCAGCATGACATGATGGTTATCAGAGTCAAACATTATTTTGATTCGACATTAAACATGGCTGCCAGTGGCCATCTTTGTTTACATAGAATTATATAATGAAAACTTGTAGCGACTACTCCTCTGAAACTACTTGACTGATTTTCATGAAACTTCACAGGAATGTTGCTCTTGATGTCTAATTGATCCTAGCAAAATTTCAGGTCGGCCGGAAATTCAAGATGGCCGCCACGGCTAAAAATAATTTTTCAAAAAACAAGTCTGTAGCGATTACTTCTTGAAAAAGCTATGTGATATTGATATGGGACTTTTTCGAAAATGGTCAGCATGACATGATGTTGGTCCTTGTCAAAAATTGTTTTTATTCGATGTTAAAGATGGCTGTCAGTGGCCTTCTTTGTTTACATAGAGTTACATAATGAAAACTTGTAGCGACTATTCCTCTGAAACTAGTTGACGTATTTTCATGAAACTTCACAGGAATGTTGCTCTTGATGTCTAATTGATCTTAGCAAAATTTCAGGTCGGATGGAAATTCAAGATGGCCGCCACGGCTTAAAATAAATTTTCAAAAAACAAGTTGGTAGCGACTACTTCCTGAAATCAAAATCAATCAGTAGAGCTTCAAGGTCATTCACCTCTTGTTTGTTGTTGTTGATTTTCTGCGCTTATTTTTTTTGCCCACTCCCCGACGAATGTCTGCGTGGAAGGGAATAAATCTTAATGAAAGTGTACGAGGATAATTGCAGACCATAATATTAAATGTGTTGTTAGATAATATGGCACTTTCTTTATTTGAATAACAATAAAATCTCCACATACTGCCTGTCAGCTACTACAGTGTCTGTGAGAACACAAATGTACTTGTTGTAAAGTGGTGAAAATAATGTTCAGGTTATATGCTGCAGGGCGAGAGGTAAATTGGTAAGGGTGAGTAGCTTTTTGGTTCCACTAGTCCTGCAGCGCGAGTGGATTTTTCCAAATTTTTACACCCCTGCTTCGGTTAGAATGTAATTCGGCAATAAGGCAAACACGCATTGCTACGAAACCCAGATTATGAACATCTCAGTAAAATATGTATATTGTAATACTCCACGATGCACCACATCTTGAGATATCTCAATATATGTCCAATTTATATTGAGATGCTCCATGTTGAGATATCACATTTTATCGTGAGATATCTCAATTGACATTGAGATATTTGTATTCAGATATCTCAATTAATCCCCATAAATCTCAGTGTATATCTCAATTCATCTTGAGATAACTGTTGAGATATCTTAAGTTGTTTTGAGATAATTATCTTCAGATCTCTCAATGAGTCTTGTGTCATTGATATCTCAAAATAAATTGAGATATATTTTACAATTTCTCAAGATGTATCGCAACTTATCGTGAGATATGTAACTTGCGATATCTCAAGATCCCATGTGACTTGCGGTCGGTATATGCAATTTTAGTAGGATTTTCTAAGTTTGAGTTGGGCTTTATGGCATTTAAAAACTAACCATTGATGTAATTCTTGAGTTTGCCTTAGCACTGTTTCCTTATATTGACAGTTTGCTATCACTAATGTCCCGTTTAAGTACTGGTTGATATGGTATTTTGATGTCATAGTAAGATGACGTTAAAATTAGAATAGCATGTGGCGTGACGTCATGTCACATGACATCATTATGTCGTGTTGCGTTAAAAAAAAAATTGCATAATATAGCGGCTTTAAATAAATTGAGTTTTAGGAGGCAACTTTTCAGAGTGGAAATGACTTCTGATCGCACATTTCAGACCTTTTCTATGCTATGGAAAAAAAACAGACCGAAAGAAAAAAATTGCAAAAAGCTGTTAAGCGGGCTATTTCAGTGCTCTCTTAAAAAGGTGCTGTTAGGCATGGATGACATTTATAATAATTATGACGCACATGTTTGATGTTTTCAGTTTTGAGTAGAGTTTATTTTGGTGTATTCGATTATGCATTCTTTGGGTTTTTGGAGCGTGCAGTTAGTAAAAATCATGTCGTGCATGTAAATTTTACAAGCGGGCATGTTAAAAACAAGAAGAAAATGCCGAAATAAATCGGAATGAAATCGGACACAAAACTTAACGACAGCTTGTATACTAAATTTAAAGTCGATTTTTATTTTGTTTATACATATACATCGCCGGAAACAACTCGGTTTCAGAACAGACTGGTTTTCAATTTTATTTGCTATTTACGAACGACGTTGGGGACGAATGAGCAATATTCAGTATGAATCAATACCGCATTTCCGGTCTATTTTGTAACCATGTACGATGAGCTTTCTTCATTATTTCGAAAGAGCTTAACCCGGCTGAAAAAAATAATGCAAACGTTAGTGACTCAAAAAAACAACACTTATTAAACCGTACGCGTAATTTTTATACCCAGTGACTGAGAATAAAGTGTCAAAAAAATCAAGTTCTTTATTTTATTTAATTATTTATGATATTATTCTAGAGAACATGTAACTTTCTGTGACAATATACGTATCAATTTATATATGTATCAATTTTGTCTAAAAATAACACTCAAATTACACTTAAAAAATTCGGGTCTGTAGATATGTGTTCGGCTAGTAAATATTTGTCATATGCCCGATGGGCTAGTAGAAAAGTCCGTAAATACGGATCACTTTGTCGTCAGTCCGTCATGACAACTTAACATTGGTTATTACTTTCTCATTTCTTGATATTTCTGCATCAAACATTCAATATATACTCATCATGACAAGTTCGACATGACCATGCTAAAACATAGTCAAGATCACACTGAAGGTCATTATATGGCTTAAATACTCGTTTTTTTCTTCATGAAAATTTAACGTTGCCTATAACTTTCTCATTTTTGTCTCGCCTTTTCGAAGAAAAAAGCGACATACATGTTGCTTTTCCGGCAAAGGCGGCGTCAACATTCAAGGCCGCTGTCAAATTGTCGATGTGCGATAGACTCCGCCCACTGTTCCCCGTCTTGCTGTCGATCAACTGGTTTGTGACCCCGCGCTCAATATTATCCACATATTCAACTGCGTTATCGAGCCGTGTAAAACATTAAATATAACATGGCGCCCTCTAGTGGCTAAAGTGGCTTTTCAAAACACAAAGTTTGCTTACGAATTAAAAAGGTACAGATGCCGTCGGTGTTTTTGAACTTTGCAATCACTGATAAGACTAATTAGTTGTACACACGGTAGGGTTAACTGGAACAATCGCAAGTGTGAACCGATGTTTTGATCGGCTGTCTTTGAAATTGGTACAATTTTAGAATGAAGTGGCTTTTATTACTTACTCTGACAGTCTCAGTGCATGATATAAGTGTTGTATGTAGCATTTCTGAATTTTGTCTCACAATGCAGCGTCGCGATCTTTCTAGTTGGAACTTCTGTTAGTTGAACTTGTTTTATATGCCACAGCTTAGCCTTACGTTTTTAAATATATTTATTTTATTTCTATGAATGTTAGTAGGTATATTGAAATACATTTAATGAAAATACTAAATGGTCTAATCAATGGTGACAAGAGTCTGTACTTTTATATTTTCTTATTATATGCATGCATTCATTCTGTCCTTTTTTGAGTTTCAGTCGACAATTTTTAAAAATTAAAATAGCATTAAAGTAAATACAATTTTTTTAACTTTTTGGATATTTTACAGCTCCACTATTATAAGTAATTGTAAGCACTAACACAGAATGCATATGATGTGGACATATTGATACCCTTTACATTTAGGTTAATGATGCATACTTTTTTAACTAACTGTTGATGTGGACGCAAACGCAAAGTTTTAGCGCCTCCTATTCGTTACAAAATATCTCGGCAAAAGTCTGGCTAAAGACTTTCTAATCTGGCTAAAGGAATTGTTAGGGCTTTAGCCAGATTTGGCTAAAGGGTTTAAAATCCTAGCGCTAGCCCAGCGATGTGTGGTTTCACATATAGTGGACTTGTACTTTGCTGAATTTACTTGTTTTCACTGGTTTCTTTTTTAATGAAGTGTTGGAATTAATTTATAAGCATAACCTGCAGCTTCATATGGCACAAACAAAGGACATACTTTAAGAGTTAAGATCAGCGCCTAGAATGGATTATGTAAATATACATATTTTGAAGTAAAATATGTTTAATCTAAATTTAAGTTGGCTGATTAATTTTCTGTACGCTCTGTGCTGTTGGGAACATCTCTGTAGTGTAAGGAAGCATGCTTTTCTTTCGAGAAAGAAAAGAGATCCAGGTTCAAGTCCTGGCGGGGAACCTGGCACACTTACTGAGCTGTACAAACTTAGTTCTGGGATAATCACAACTTTATAATAAATACATATAAAATTGTCCATTACACAATTATACTAGTGTTAAAAAATCATTCCATAATATTTATTTGCACTTCCATGAAAGTGAAGCGACTATACGTAATGTTACCCTTATCGTGAAATATGGAAATGTTT